>JBAPLH010000726.1:0-46680 GCA_037897445.1 Ceriops zippeliana
TTTGATCCAATCAATATACTAGGTTGTTTAGCCCACATGTGTTACTTTCATGATCAATGTGTCAAAAGTAGTTTGTTTGGAGTCAAAAGAGGAGTATTGCTAATGAGAAATGATGGGAGGCTGTCTTTAATTTTTAATTCCACAATTAATATCAATAAGAAATGAATTTCAAGACCAAGGACTCCATTGGTTGTTAAATTGAATGAATTCATGTTATAGATGGTCCATGGCCATTTTTTTCATAACGAATATAGTCATTAAGGATGAAGAAAAATTTCATTTCAAGGTTATTGGATGAAAAAAGTCCTGGTAACAATAAAAGGAGCCTAATTCACATGAGGCGATTAAAATATCTCGTGATTTAAGAATTCAACCAGTTCACATTTGTACAGAATGCAAATCATGATGAATGACTTCATTGCCTGACGGATTTAAATGGATTTAGAGTTTTAACAGTTTTTATACTTGTTTGATTCAATCAATATAATAGGTTGTTTTGCTACATGTGTTAATTTTATGATTAATGTGTCAAAGAGTGTGTTTGGATTCAAAAGAGGAGCATTGCTAATGTGAAATCATTTGAGGCACTTTCTAATTTTCAATTGAACAATTGATATCAATAAAAAATGAATTTCAACATCGAGGACTCCATTAGTTGTTAAATTGAATGAATTCATGTTATAGATGGTCCATGGGCATTTTTTTCATAAGGAAAATATCCATTAAGGATGAAGCAAAATTTAATTTCAAGGTTATTGCATGAAAAAAAGCCATAGTAACAATAAGAGGAGCCTAATTCACATGAGGTGATTAGAATGTCTTGTGATTTAAGCATTAAACCAGTTCACATTTGTACAGAATGCAAAACCATGATGAATGACTCCCCTTGATTGACGAATTTAAATAGATTTAGAGTTGTAATGGTGTTTATAGTTTGTTTGATTCATTTAATATACTAGGTTGTTTCTCCACATGTGTTACTTTCATGATCAATGTGTCAAAAAGTGTGTGTTTGGAGTCGAAAAAGGAGCATTTGCTAATGAGAAATGATGGGAGGCTGTCTTTAATTTTTTAATTCCACAATTAATATCAATAATAAATAAATTTCAAGATCAAGGACTCCATTGGTTGTTAAATTGAATGAATTCATGTTATAGATGGTCCATGGGCATTTTTTTTCATAAAGAAAATATCCATTAAGGATGAAGCAAAATTTAATTTCAAGGTTATTGCATGAAAAAAAGTCCTTGGTAACAATAAGAGGAGCCTAATTCACATGAGGCGATTAGAATGTCTCGTGATTTAAGCATTAAACCAGTTCACATTTTGTACAGAATGCAAACCATGATGAATGACTCCTTTGATTGACGGATTTAAATAGATTTAGAGTTGTAATGGTGTTTATACTTGTTTCATTCAATCAATCAATATACTAGGTTGTTTATAGCCACATGTGTTAATTTTCATTATCAATGTGTCAAAAAGTGTGTTTGGAGTCAAAAAGAGGAGCATTGCTAATGAGAAATGATGGGAGGCTATCTTTAATTTTTAATTCCACCAATTAATATCAATAAGAAATGAATTTCAAGATCAAGGACTCCATTGGTTGTTAAATTGAATGAATTCATGTTATAGATGGTCCATGGGCATTTTTTTCATAACGAATATAGTCATTAAGGATGAAGCAAAATTTTCATTTCAATGTTATTGCATGAAAAAAAGCCCTAGTAACAATAAAGAGAACCCTAATTCACATGAGACGATTAGAAATATCTCGTGATTTAAGAATTAAACCAGTTTCACATTTGCACAGAATGCAAATCATGATGAATGACTCCTTTGACTGACGGATTTAAATGGATTTAGAGTTTTAATGGTTTTTTATACTTGTTTGATTCAATCAATATAATAGGTTGTTTAGCTACATGTGTTAATTTTATGATCAATGTGTCAAAAGTTGTGTTTGGATTCAAAAGAGGAGCATTGCTAATATGAAATCATTTGAGGCACTTTCTAATTTTGAATCAAACAATTAATATCAATAAAAAAATGAATTTCAACATCGAGGACTCCATTGGTTGTTAAAATTGAATGTATTCATGTTATAGATGGTCCATGGGCATTTTTTTTCATAAAGAAAATAGCCATTAAGGATGAAGCAAAATTTTAATTTCAAGGTTATTGCATGAAAAAAGTCCTAGTAACAATAAGAGGAGCCTAATTCACATGAGGCGATTAGAATGTCTCGTGATTTAAGCATTAAAACCAGTTCACATTTGTACAGAATGCAAACCATGATGAATGACTCCCTTGATTGACGGATTTAAATAGATTTTATAGTTTGTAATGGTGTCTATACTTGTTTGATTCAATCAATATACTAGGTTGTTTAGCCACATGTGTTACTTTCATGATCAATCTGTCAAAAAGTGTGTTTGGAGTCAAAAGAGGAGCATTGCTAATGAGAAATGATGGGAGGCTGTCTTTAATTTTTTAATTCCACCATTAATATGAATAAGAAATGAATTTCAAGATCAAGGACTCCATTGGTTGGTAAATTGAATGAATTCATGTTATAGATGGTCCATGGGCATTTTTTTCATAACGAATATACTCATTAAGGATGAAGCAAAATTTCATTTGAGGGTTATTGCATGAAAAAAGTCCTGGTAACAATAAGAGGAGCCTAATTCACATGAGGCGATTAGAATATCTCGTGATTTAAGAATTAAACCAGTTCACATTTGTACAGAATGCAAATCATGATGAATGACTTCTTTGCCTGACAGATTTAAATGGATTTAGAGTTGTAAAGGTTTTTATACTTGTTTGATTCAATCAATATAATAGGTTGTTTAGCTACATGTGTTTAATTTTATGATTAATGTGTCAAAAAGTGCAAAAAGTTGGAGTCAAAAGAGAAGCATTGCTAATGTGAAATCATTTGAGGCACTTTCTAATTTTCAATTGAACAATTAATATCAATAAAAAATGAATTTCAACATCGAGGACTCGATTGGTTGTTAAATTGAATGAATTCATGATATAGATGGTTCATGGGCATTTTTTTCATAAAGAAAATATCCATTAAGGATGAAGCAAAATTTAATTTCAAGGTTATTGCATGAAAAAAGCCCTAGTAACAATAAGAGGAGCCTAATTCACATGAGGCGATTAGAATTTCTCGTGATTTAAGAATTAAACCAGCTCACATTTGTACAGAATGCAAATCATGATGAATGACTCCCTTGACTGACGGATTTAAATGGATTTAGAGTTTTAAAGGATTTTATACTTGTTTGATTCAATCAATATAATACGTTGTTTAGCAACATGTGTTAATTTTATGATCAATGTGCCAACAAGTGTGTTTGGAGTCAAAAGAGCAGCATTGCTAATGTGAAATCATTTGAGGTACTTTCTAATTTTCAATTGAACCATTATTAATATCAATAAAAAATGAATTTCAACATCAAGGACTCCATTGGTTGTTAAATTGAATGAATTCATGTTATAAATGGTCCATGGGGCATTTTTTTTCATAACGAATATACTCATTAAGGATGAAGCAAAATTTCATTTCAAGGTTTTTTGCATGAAAAAAGTCCTGCCAAACAATAAGAGGAGCCTAATTCACATGAGACGATTAGAATATCTCGTGATTTAAGAAATAAACCAGTTCACATTTGTACAGAATGCAAATCATGATGAATGACTTCTTTGACTGATGGATTTTAAATGGATTTAGAGTTTTAAAGGTTTTTTTATACTTGTTTGATTCAATCAATATAATAATAGCTTGTTTAGCTACATGTGTTAATTTTATGATTAATGTGTCAAAAAGTGTGTGTTTTGGAGTCAAAAGAGAAGCATTGCTAATGTGAAATCATTTGAGGCACTTTCTAATTTTCAATTGAACAATTAATATCAATAAAAAATGAATTTCAACATCGTGGACTCCATTGGTTGTTAAATTGAATGAATTCATCTTATAGATGGTTCATGGGCATTTTTTTCATAAAGAAAATAGCCATTAAGGATGAAGCACAATTTAATTTCAAGGTTATTGCATGAAAAAAGTCCCAGTAACAATAAGAGGAGCCTAATTCACATGAGGTGATTAGAATGTCTTGTGATTTAAGCATTAAACCAGTTCACATTTGTATAGAATGCAAACCATGATGAATGACTCCCTTGATTGACGAATTTAAATAGATTTAGAGTTGTAATGGTGTTTATACTTGTTTGATTCATTTAATATAGTAGGTTGTTTCGCCACATGTGTTACTTTCATGATCAATGTGTCAAAAAGTGTGTTTGGAGTCAAAAGAGGAGCATTGCTAATGAGAAATGATGGGAGGCTGTCTTTAATTTTTAATTCCACAATTAATATCAATAAGAAAAGAATTTCAGGATCAAGGACTCCATTGGTTGTTAAATTGAATGAATTCATGTTATAGATGGTCCATGGGCATTTTTTTCATAACGAATATAGTCATTAAGGATGAAGCAAAATTTCATTTGAGGGTTATTGCATGAAAAATGTCCTGGTAACAATAAGAGGATCCTAATTCACAGGAGGCGATTAGAATATCTCGTGATTTAACAATTAAACCAGTTCACATTTGTACAGAATGCAAATCATTATGAATGACTCCTTTGACTGACGAATTTAAATGGATTTAGAGTTTTAATGGTTTTTATACTTGTTTGATTCAATCAATATAATAGGTTGTTTAGCTACATGTGTTAATTTTATGATCAATGTGTCAAAAAGTGTGTTTGGAGTCAAATGAGGAGCATTGCTAATGTCAAATCATTTGAGGCACATTCTAATTTTCAATTGAACTATTAATATCTATAAAAAATGAATTTCAACATCGAGGACACCATTGGTTGTTAAATTGAATGAATTCATGTTATAGATGGTCCATGGGCATTTTTTTTCATAAGGAAAATAGCCATTAAGGATGAAGCAATATTTAATTTCAAGGTTATTGCATGAAAAAAGTCCTAGTAACAATAAGAGGAGCCTAATTCACATGAGGCGATTAGAATGTCTCGTGATTTAAGCATTAAACCAGTTCACATTTGTATAGAATGCAAACCATGATGAATGACTCCCTTGATTGACGAATTTAAATAGATTTAGAGTTGTAATGGTGTTTATACTTGTTTGATTCATTTAATATAGTAGGTTGTTTCGCCACATGTGTTACTTTCATGATCAATGTGTCAAAAAGTGTGTTTGGAGTCAAAAGAGGAGTATTGCTAATGAGAAATGATGGGAGGCTGTCTTTAATTTTTAATTCCACAATTAATATCAATAAGAAATGAATTTCAAGACCAAGGACTCCATTGGTTGTTAAATTGAATGAATTCATGTTATAGATGGTCCATGGCCATTTTTTTCATAACGAATATAGTCATTAAGGATGAAGAAAAATTTCATTTCAAGGTTATTGGATGAAAAAAGTCCTGGTAACAATAAAAGGAGCCTAATTCACATGAGGCGATTAAAATATCTCGTGATTTAAGAATTCAACCAGTTCACATTTGTACAGAATGCAAATCATGATGAATGACTTCATTGCCTGACGGATTTAAATGGATTTAGAGTTTTAACAGTTTTTATACTTGTGTGATTCAATCAATATAATAGGTTGTTTTGCTACATGTGTTAATTTTATGATTAATGTGTCAAAGAGTGTGTTTGGATTCAAAAGAGGAGCATTGCTAATGTGAAATCATTTGAGGCACTTTCTAATTTTCAATTGAACAATTGATATCAATAAAAAATGAATTTCAACATCGAGGACTCCATTAGTTGTTAAATTGAATGAATTCATGTTATAGATGGTCCATGGGCATTTTTTTCATAAAGAAAATATCCATTAAGGATGAAGCAAAATTTAATTTCAAGGTTATTGCATGAAAAAAGCCATAGTAACAATAAGAGGAGCCTAATTCACATGAGGTGATTAGAATGTCTTGTGATTTAAGCATTAAACCAGTTCACATTTGTACAGAATGCAAACCATGATGAATGACTCCCTTGATTGACGAATTTAAATAGATTTAGAGTTGTAATGGTGTTTATAGTTGTTTGATTCCTTTAATATACTAGGTTGTTTCTCCACATGTGTTACTTTCATGATCAATGTGTCAAAAAGTGTGTTTGGAGTCGAAAAAGGAGCATTGCTAATGAGAAATGATGGGAGGCTGTCTTTAATTTTTAATTCCACAATTAATATCAATAATAAATAAATTTCAGGATCAAGGACTCCATTGGTTGTTAAATTGAATGAATTCATGTTATAGATGGTCCATGGGCATTTTTTTCATAAAGAAAATAGCCATTAAGGATGAAGCAAAATTTAATTTCAAGGTTATTGCATGAAAAAAGTCCTAGTAACAATAAGAGGAGCCTAATTCACATGAGGCGATTAGAATGTCTCGTGATTTAAGCATTAAACCAGTTCACATTTGTACAGAATGCAAACCATGATGAATGACTCCCTTGATTGACGGATTTTAAATAGATTTTAGAGTTGTAATGGTGTTTATACTTGTTTTCATTCAATCAATATACTAGGTTGTTTAGCCACATGTGTTACTTTTCATTATCAATGTGTCAAAAAGTGTGTTTTGGAGTCAAAAGAGGAGCATTGCTAATGAGAAATGATGGGAGGCTATCTAATTTTTAATTTTTAATTCCACAATTAATATCAATAAGAAAATGAATTTCAAGATCAAGGACTCCATTGGTTGTTAAATTGAATGAATTCATGTTATAGATTGTCCATGGGCATTTTTTTCATAACGAATATAGTCATTAAGGATGAAGCAAAATTTCATTTCAAGATTATTCCATGAAAAAAGTCCTAGTAACAATAAGAGGACCCTAATTCACATGAGGCGATTAGAATATCTCGTGATTTAAGAATTAAACCAGTTCACATTTGCACAGAATGCAAATCATGATGAATGACTCCTTTGACTGACGGATTTAAATGGATTTAGAGTTTTAATGGTTTTTATACTTGTTTGATTCAATCAATATAATAGGTTGTTTAGCTACATGAGTTAATTTTATGATCAATGTGTCAAAAAGTGTGTTTGGAGTCAAAAGAGGAGCATTGCTAATATGAAATCATTTGAGGCACTTTCTAATTTTGAATCAAATAATTAATATCAAGAAAAAATGAATTTCAACATCGAGGACTCCATTGGTTGTTAAATTGAATGAATTCATGTTATAGATGGTCCATGGGCATTTTTTTCATAAAGAAAATATCCATTAAGGATGAAGCAAAAATTTAATTTCAAGGTTATTGCATGAAAAAAGAACTAGTAACAATAAGAGGAGCCTAATTCACATGAGGTGATTAGAATGTCTCGTGATTTAAGCATTAAACCAGTTCACATTTGTACAGAATGCAAACCATGATGAATGACTCCCTTGATTGACGGATTTAAATAGATTTAGAGTTGTAATGGTGTTTATACTTGTTTCATTCAATCAATATACTAGGTTGTTTAGCCACATGTGTTACATTCATGATCAATGTGTCAAAAAGTGTGTTTGGAGTCAAAAGAGGAGCATTGCTAATGAGAAATGATGGGAGGCTGTCTTTAATTTTTAATTCCACAATTAATATCAATAAGAAATGAATTTCAAGATCAAGCACTCCATTGGTTGTTAAATTGAATGAATTCATGTTATAAATGGTCCATGGGCATTTTTTTCATAACGAATATAGCCATTGAGGATGAAGCAAAATTTCATTTCAAGGTTATTGCATGAAAAAAGTCCTGGTAGCAATAAGAGGAGCCTAATTCACATGAGGCGATTATAATATCTCGTGATTTAAGAATTAAACCAGTTCACATTTGTCCAGAATGCAAATCGTGATGAATGACTCCCTTGACTGACGGATTTAAATGGATTTAGTGTTTTAAAGGTTTTTATAGTTGTTTGATTCAATCAATATAATAGGTTGTTTAGCTACATGTGTTAATTTTATGATCAATGTGTCAAAAAGTGTGTTTGGAGTCAAAAGAGGAGCATTGCTAATATGAAATTATTTGAGGCACTTTCTAATTTTGTATTGAACAATTAATATCAATAAAAAATGAATTTCAACATCGAGGACTCCATTGGTTGTTAAATTGAATGAATTCATGTTATAGATGGTCCATGGGCATTTTTTTCATAAAGAAAATATCCATTAAGGATGAAGCAAAATGTAATTTCAAGGTTATTGCATGAAAAAAGTCCTAGTAACAATAAGAGGAGCCTAATTCACATGAGGGGATTAGAATGTCTCGTGATTTAAGCATTAAACCAGTTCACATTTGTACAGAATGCAAACCATGATGAATGACTCCCTTGATTGACGGATTTAAATAGATTTAGAGTTGTAATGGTGTCTATACTTGTTTGATTCAATGATTATTAGATGCACCCTTTACTGAATTCTGGACAATGTTCTGAAAGCTTCCCAAGTCCAATAAGGTCTATTTTTCTGGTGGAGGGAAAAAAGCAAACATAGAAAAGAAAAAGATGTGAGCCAGGGAACTACAGGTGTTGGGCTGTTAGGTACATAGTCTTGACAAGGCTAATAAAAACAAGGATAAAGCGATGGAAGAGGTGGTCCCAACGAATTCCGCGTTACATATGCACTTCTCATGGAGTGTTGGATTTTTGCACGATTGAGATTTTGGCAGGGGGAATCCCTGTGTGTGTGTGTGTGTGTGTGTGTGTGTGTGTGTGTGTGTGTGGACCAAATGTAGCCATTGATCTTACAGCATTTACATCCCCTTTCCTAGTTTCACCCTTCTGATCCATGGCTATTCTTAGACCCGCCACGGATTCCGGGTCAAAACCAACAAGTTTTTTTTTTTTTTTAAAATATTCTCGACATTAATAATATTCAAATAAAGTCTTTTTTTAGTGAAAATGATAAAATATTTTATAAAATTTTGAACGAAATAAAAGTTCGAAAACGAAGTTACTCATAAATGTTCCTTGGAGTTAAAACTGAATCAAGGTTATTGCATGAAAAATGTCCTGGTAGCAATAAGAGGAGCCTAATTCACATGAGGCGATTAGAATATCTCGTGATTTAAGAATTAAACCAGTTCACATTTGTACGAAATACAAATCATGATGAATGACTCCTTTGAGTAACGGATTTAAATGGATTTAGAGTTTTAAAGGTTTTGATACTTGTTTGATTCAATCAATATAATAGGTTGTTTAGCTACATGTGTTAATTTTATGATCAATGTGTCAAAAAGTGTGTTTGGAGTCAAAAGAGGAGCATTGCTAATATGAAATTATTTGAGGCACTTTCTAATTTTGTATTGAACAATTAATATCAATAAAAAATGAATTTCAACATCGAGGACTCCATTGTTTGTTAAATTGAATGAATTCATGTTATAGATGGTCCTTGGGCATTTTTTTCATAAAAAAAATAGGCATGAAGAATGAAGCAAAATTTAAATTCAAGGTTATTGCATGAAAAAAGTACTAGTAACAATAAGAGGAGCCTAATTCACATGAGACGATTAGAATGTCTCGTGATTTAAGCATTAAACCAGTTCACATTTGTACAGAATGCAAACCATGATGAATGACTCCCTTGATTTACGGATTTAAATAGATTTAGAGTTGTAATGGTGTCTATACTTGTTTGATTCAATGAATATACTAGGTTGTTTAGCCAGATGTGTTACTTTCATGATCAATGTGTCAAAAACTGTGTTTGGAGTTAAAAAAGGAGCATTGCTAATGAGAAATGATGGGAGGCTGTCTTTAATTTTTAATTCCACCATTAATATCAATAAGAAATGAATTTCAAGATCAAGGACTCCATTGGTTGGTAAATTGAATGAATTCATGTTATAGATGGTCTGTGGGCATTTTTTTCGTAACGAATATAGTCATTAAGGATGAAGCAAAATTTCATTTGAGGGTTATTGCATGAAAAAAGTCCTGGTAACAATAAGAGGAGCCTAATTCACATGAAGCGATTAGAATATCTCGTGATTTAAGAATTAAACCAGTTCACATTTGTACAGAATACAAATCATGATGAATGACTCCTTTGACTGACGGATTTAAATTGATTTAGAGTTTTAAAGGTTTTTATACTTGTTTGATTCAATCAATATAATAGGTTGTTTAGCTACATGAGTTAATTTTATGATGAATGTGTCAAAAAGTGTGTTTGGAAAAGAGGAGCATTGCTAATATGAAATCATTTGAGGCACTTTCTAATTTTGAATCAAACAATTAATATCAATAAAAAATGAATTTCAACATCGAGGACTACATTGTTTGTTAAATTGAATGAATTCATGTTATAGATGGTCCATGGGCATTTTTTTCATAAAGAAAATATCCATTAAGGATGAAGCAAAATTTAATTTCAAGGTTATTGGATGAAAAAAGTCCTAGTAACAATAAGAGGAGCCTAATTCACATGAGGTGATTAGAATGTCTCGTGATTTAAGCATTAAACCAGTTCACATTTGTACAGAATGCAAACCATGATGAATGACTCCCTTGATTGACGGATTTAAATAGATTTAGAGTTGTAATGGTGTTTATACTTGTTTGATTGAATCAATATACTAGGTTGTTTAGCCACATGTGTTACTTTCATGATTAATGTGTCAAAAAGTGTGTTTGGAGTCAAAAGAGGAGCATTGCTAATGAGAAATGATGGGAGGCTGTCTTTAATTTTTAATTCCACAATTAACATCAATAAGAAATGAATTTCAAGATCAAGCACTCCATTGGTTGTTAAATTGAATGAATTCATGTTATAGATGGTCCATGGGCATTTTTTTGATAACGAATATAGCCATTAAGGATGAAGCAAAATTTCATTTCAAGGTTATTGCATGAAAAAAGTCCTGGTAGCAATAAGAGGTGCCTAATTCACATGAGGCGATTAGAATATCTCGTGATTTAACAATTAAACCAGTTCACATTTGTCCAGAATGCAAATCATGATGAATGACTCCTTTGACTGACGGATTTAAATGGATTTAGAGTTTTAAAGGTTTTTATACTTGTTTGATTCAATCAATATAATAGGTTGTTTAGCTACATGTGTTAATTTTATGATCAATGTGCCAAAAAGTGTGTTTGGAGTCAAAAGAGGAGCATTGCTAATATGAAATTATTTGAGGCACTTTCTAATTTTGTATTGAACAATTAATATCAAGAAAAAAAGAATTTCAACATCAAGGACTCCATTGGTTGTTAAATTGAATGAATTCATGTTATAGATGGTCCATGGGCATTCTTTTCATAAAGAAAATAGCCATTAAGAATGAAGCAAAATTTAATTTCAAGGTTATTGCATGAAAAAAGTACTAGTAACAATAAGAGGAGCCTAATTCAAATGAGGCGATTAGAATGTCTCGTGATTTAAGCATTAAACCGGTTTACATTTGTACAGAATGCAAACCATGATGAATGACTCCCTTGATTGACGGATTGAAATAGATTTAGAGTTGTAATGGTGTCTATACTTGTTTGATTCAATCAATATACTAGGTTGTTTAGCCAGATGTGTTACTTTCATGATCAATGTGTCAAAAACTGTGTTTGGAGTTAAAAGAGGAGCATGACTAATGAGAAATGATGAGAGGCTGTCTTTAATTTTTAATTCCACCATTAATATCAATAAGAAATGAATTTCAAGATCAAGGACTCCATTGGTTGGTAAATTGAATGAATTCATGTTATAAATGGTCCATGGGCATTTTTTTCATAACGAATATAGTCATCAAGGATGAAGCAAAATTTCATTTCAAGGTTATTGCATTAAAAAAGTCCTAGTAATAATAAGAGGAGCCTAATTCACATGAGGCGATTAGAATATCTCATGATTTAAGAATTAAACCAGTTCACATTTGTACAGAATGCAAATGATGATGAATGACTCCCTTGATTGACGGATTTAAATAGATTTAGAGTTGTAATGGTGTTTATACTTGTTTGATTCAATCAATATAATAGGTTGTTTAGCTACATGTGTTAATTTTATGATCAATGTGTCAAAAAGTGTGTTTGGAGTCAAAAGAGGAGCATTGCTAATGTGAAATCAATTGAGGCACTCTCTTGTTTTGAATTGAACAATTAATATCAATAAAAAATGAATTTCAACATCACAGACTCCATTGGTTGTTAAATTGAATGAATTCACGTTATAGATGGTCCATGGGCATTTTTTTCATAACGAATATAGTCATTCAGGATGAATCAAAATTTCATTTGAGGGTTATTACATAAAAACAGTCCTGGTAACAATAAGAGGAGCCTAATTCACATGAAGTGATTAGAATATCTCGTGATTTAAGAATTAAACCAGTTCACATTTGCACAGAATACAAATCATGATGAATGACTCCTTTGACTGACGGATTTAAATTGATTTAGAGTTTTAATGGTTTTTATACTTGTTTGATTCAATCAATATAATAGGTTGTTTAGCTACATGAGTTAATTTTATGATCAATGTGTCAAAAAGTGTGTTTGGAGTCAAAAGAGTAGCATTGCTAATATGAAATCATTTGAGGCACTTTCTAATTTTGAATCAAACAATTAATATCAATAAAAAATGAATTTCAACATCGAGGACTACATTGTTTGTTAAATTGAATGAATTCATGTTATAGATGGTCCATGGGCATTTTTTTCATAAAGAAAATATCCATTAAGGATGAAGCAAAATTTAATTTCAAGGTTATTGCATGAAAAAAGTCCTAGTAACAATAAGAGGAGCCTAATTCACATGAGGTGATTAGAATGTCTCGTGATTTAAGCATTAAACCAATTCACATTTGTACAGAATGCAAACCATGATGAATGACTCCCTTGATTGACGGATTTAAATATATTTAGAGTTGTAATGGTGTTTATACTTGTTGGATTGAATCAATATACTAGGTTGTTTAGCCACATGTGTTACTTTCATGATCAATGTGTCAAAAAGTGTGTTTGGAGTCAAAAGAGGAGCATTGCTAATGAGAAATGATGGGAGGCTGTCATTAATTTTTAATTCCACAATTAATATCAATAAGAAATGAATTCCAAGATCAAGCACTCCATTGGTTGTTAAATTGAATGAATTCATGTTATAGATGGTCCATGGGCATTTTTTTCATAACGAATATAGCCATTAAGGATGAAGCAAAATTTCATTGCAAGGTTATTGCATGAAAAAAGTCCTGGTAGCAATAAGAGGTGCCCAATTCACATGAGGCGATTAGAATATCTCGTGATTTAACAATTAAACCAGTTCACATTTGTCCAGAATGCAAATCATGATGAATGACTCCTTTGACTGACAGATTTAAATGGATTTAGAGTTTTAAAGGTTTTTATACTTGTTTGATTCAATCAATATAATTGGTTGTTTAGCTACATGTGTTAATTTTATGATCAATGTGCCAAAAAGTGTGTTTGGAGTCAAAAGAGGAGCATTGCTAATATGAAATTATTTGAGGCACTTTCTAATTTTGTATTGAACAATTAATATCAATAAAAAATGAATTTCAACATCGAGGACTCCATTGGTTGTTAAATTGAATGAATTCATGTTATAGATGGTCCATGGGCATTTTTTTCATAAAGAAAATAGCCATTAAGAATGAAGCAAAATTTAATTTCAAGGTTATTGCATGAGAAAAGTACTAGTAACAATAAGAGGAGCCTAATTCACATGAGGCGATTAGAATGTCTCGTGATTTAAGCATTAAACCGGTTTACATTTGTACAGAATGCAAACCATGATGAATGACTCCCTTGATTGACGGATTGAAATAGATTTAGAGTTGTAATGGTGTCTATACTTGTTTGATTCAATCAATATACTAGGTTGTTTAGCCAGATGTGTTACTTTCATTATCAATGTGTCAAAAACTGTGTTTGGAGTTAAAAGAGGAGCATTACTAATGAGAAATGATGGGAGGCTGTCTTTAATTTTTAATTCCACCATTAATATCAATAAGAAATGAATTTCAAGGTCAAGGACTCCATTGGTTGGTAAATTGAATGAATTCATGTTATAGATGGTCCATGGGCATTTTTTTCATAACGAATATAGTCATCAAGGATGAAGCAAAATTTCATTTCAAGGTTATTGCATGAAAAAAGTCCTGGTAATAATAAGAGGAGCCTAATTCACATGAGTCGATTAGAATATCTCATGATTTAAGAATTAAACCAGTTCACATTTGTACAGAATGCAAATGATGATGAATGACTCCCTTGATTGACGGATTTAAATAGATTTAGAGTTGTAATGGTGTTTATACCTGTTTGATTCAATCAATATAATAGGTTGTTTAGCTACACGTGTTAATTTTATGATCAATGCGTCAAAAAGTGTGTTTGGAGTCAAAAGAGGAGCACTGCTAATGTGAAATCAATTGAGGCACTCTCTAGTTTTGAATTGAACAATTAATATCAATAAAAAATGAATTTCAACATCACGGACTCCATTGGTTGTTAAATTGAATGAATTCACGTTATAGATGGTCCATGGGCATTTTCTTCATAACGAATATAGTCATTAAGGATGAAGCAAAATTTCATTTGAGGGTTATTGCATGAAAAAGTCCTGGTAACAATAAGAGGAGCCTAATTCACATGAAGCGATTAGAATATCTCGTGATTTAAGAATTAAACCAGTTCACATTTGTACAGAATAGAAATCATGATGAATGACTCCTTTGACTGACGGATTTAAATTGATTTAGAGTTTTAAAGGTTTTTATACTTGTTTGATTCAATCAATATAATAGGTTGTTTAGCTACATGTGTTAATTTTATGATCAATGTGTCAAAAAGTGTGTTTGGAGTCAAAAGAGGAGCATTGCTAATATGAAATCATTTGAGGCACTTTCTAATTTTGAATCGAACAACCAATATCAATAAAAAATGAATTTCAACATCGAGGACTTGATTGGTTGTTAAATTGAATGAATTCATGTTATAGATGGTCCATGGGCATTTTTTTCATAAAGAAAATATCCATTAAGGATGAAGCAAAATTTAATTTCAAGGTTATTGCATGAAAAAAGTCCTAGTAACAATAAGAGGAGCCTAATTCACATGAGGTGATTAGAATGTCTCGTGATTTAAGCATTAAACCAGTTCACATTTGTACAGAATGCAAACCATGATGAATGACTCCCTTGATTGACGGATTTAAATAGATTTAGAGTTGTAATGGTGTTTATACTTGTTTGATTCAATCAATATACTAGGTTGTTTAGCCACATGTGTTACTTTCATGATCAATGTGTCAAAAAGTGTGTTTGGAGTCAAAAGAGGAGCATTGCTAATGAGAAATGATGGGAGGCTGTCTTTAATTTTTAATTCCATAATTAATATCAATAAGAAATGAATTTCAAGATCAAGGACTCCATTGGTTGTTAAATTGAATGAATTCATGTTATAGATGGTCCATTGGCATTTTTTTCATAACGAATATAGCGATTAAGGATGAAGCAAAATTTCATTTCAAGGTTATTGCATGAAAAAAGTCCTGGTAGCAATAAGAGGTGTCTAATTCACATGAGGCGATTAGAATATCTCGTGATTTAACAATTAAACCAGTTCACATTTGTCCAGAATGCAAATCATGATGAATGATTCCTTTGACTGACGGATTTAAATGGATTTAGAGTTTTAAAGGTTTTTATACTTGTTTGATTCAATCAATATAATAGGTTGTTTAGCTACATGTGTTAATTTTATGATTAATGTGCCAAAAAGTGTATTTGGAGTCAAAAGAGGAGCATTGCTAATATGAAATTATTTGAGGCACTTTCTAATTTTGTATTGAACAATTAATATCAATAAAAAATGAATTTCAACATCGAGGACTCCATTGGTTGTTAAATTGAATGAATTCATGTTATAGATGGTCCATGGGCATTTTTTTCATAAAGAAAATATCCATTAAGGATGAAGCAAAATTTAATTTCAAGGTTATTGCATGAAAAAAGTCCTAGTAACAATAGGAGGAGCCTAATTCACATGAGGTGATTAGAATGTCTCGTGATTTAAGCATTAAACCAGTTCACATTTGTACAGAATGCAAACCATGATGAATGACTCCCTTGATTGACGGATTTAAATAGATTTCGAGTTGTAATGGTGTTTATACTTGTTTGATTCAATCAATATATTAGGTTGTTTAGCCACATGTGTTACTTTCATGATCAATGTGTCAAAAAGTGTGTTTGGAGTCAAAAGAGGAGCATTGCTAATGAGAAATGATGGGAGGCTGTCTTTAATTTTTAATTCCAGAATTAATATCAATAAGAAATGAATTTCAAGATCAAGCACTCCATTGGTTGTTAAATTGAATGAATTCATGTTATAGATGGTCCATGGGCATTTTTTTCATAACGAATATAGCCATTAAGGATGAAGCAAAATTTCATTTCAAGGTTATTGCATGAAAAAAGTCCTGGTAGCAATAAGAGGTGTCTAATTCACATGAAGCGATTAGAATATCTCGTGATTTAACAATTAAACCAGTTCACATTTGTCCAGAATGCAAATCATGATGAATGATTCCTTTGACTGACGGATTTAAATGGATTTAGAGTTTTAAAGGTTTTTATACTTGTTTGATTCAATCAATATAATAGGTTGTTTAGCTACATGAGTTAATTTTATGATCAATGTGTCAAAAAGTGTGTTTGGAGTCAAAAGAGGAGCATTGCTAATATGAAATCATTTGAGGCACTTTCTAATTTTGAATCAAACAATTAATATCAATAAAAAATGATTTTCAACATCGAGGACTCCATTGGTTGTTAAATTGAATGAATTCATGTTATAGATGGTCCATGGGCATTTTTTTCATAAAGAAAATATCCATTAAGGATGAAGCAAAATTTAATTTCAAGGTTATTGCATGAAAAAAGTACTAGTAACAATAAGAGGAGCCTAATTCACATGAGGTGATTAGAATGTCTCGTGATTTAAGCATTAAACCGGTTCACATTTGTACAGAATGCAAACCATGATGAATGACTCCCTTGATTGACGGATTTAAATAGATTTAGAGTTGTAATGGTGTTTATACTTGTTTGATTGAATCAATATACTAGGTTGTTTAGCCACATGTGTTACTTTCATGATCAATGTGTCAAAAAGTGTGTTTGGAGTCAAAAGAGGGGCATTGCTAATGTGAAATCAATTGAGGCACGCTCTAGTTTTGAATTGAACAATTAATATCAATAAAAAATGAATTTCAACATCATGGACTCCATTGGTTGTTAAATTGAATGAATTCACGTTATAGATGGTCCATGGGCATTTTTTTCATAACGAATATAGTCATTAAGGATGAAGCAAAATTTCATTTGAGGGTTATTGCATGAAAAAAGTCCTGGTAACAATAAGAGGAGCCTAATTCACATGAAGCGATTAGAATATCTCGTGATTTAAGAATTAAACCAGTTCACATTTGTACAGAATACAAATCATGATGAATGAGTCCTTTGACAGACGGATTTAAATTGATTTAGAGTTTTAATGGTTTTTATACTTGTTTGATTCAATCAATATAATAGGTTGTTTAGCTACATGAGTTAATTTTATGATCAATGTGTCAAAAAGTGTGTTTGGAGTCAAAAGAGGAGCATTGCTAATATGAAATCATTTGAGGCACTTTCTAATTTTGAATCAAACAATTAATATCAATAAAAAATGAATTTCAACATCGAGGACTCCATTGGTTGTGAAATTGAATGAATTCATGTTATAGATAGTCCATGGGCATTTGTTTCATAAAGAAAATATCCATTAAGGATGAAGCAAAATTTAATTTCAAGGTTATTGCATGAAAAAAGTCCTAGTAACAATAAGAGGAGCCTAATTCACATGAGGCGATTAGAATGCCTCGTGATTTAAGCATTAAACCAGTTCACATTTGTACAGAATGCAAACCATGATGAATGACTCATTTGATTGACGGATTTAAATAGATTTAGAGTTGTAATGGTGTCTATACTTGTTTCATTCAATCAATATACTAGGTTGTTTAGCCAGATGTGTTACTTTCATGATCAATGTGTCAAAAACTGTGTTTGGAGTTAAAAAAGGAGCATTGCTAATGAGAAATGATGGGAGGCTGTCTTTAATTTTTAATTACACCATTAATACCAATAAGAAATGAATTTCAAGATCAAGGACTCCATTGGTTGGTAAATTGAATGAATTCATGTTATAGATGGTCCGTGGGCATTTTTTTCATAATGAATATAGTCATTAAGGATGAAGCAAAATTTGATTTGAGGGTTATTGCATGAAAAAAGTCCTGGTAACAATAAGAGGAGCCTAATTCACATGAGGCGATTAGAATATCTCGTGATTTAAGAATTAAACCAGTTCACATTTGTACTGAATACAAATCATGATGAATGACTCCTTTGACTGACGGATTTAAATTGATTTAGAGTTTTAAAGGTTTTTATACTTGTTTGATTCAATCAATATAATAGGTTGTTTGGCTACATGTGTTAATTTTATGATCAATGTGTCAAAAAGTGTGTTTGGAGTCAAAAGAGGAGCATTGCTAATATGAAATCATTTGAGGCACTTTCTAATTTTGAATCGAATAACCAATATCAATAAAAAATGAATTTCAACACCGAGGACTCCATTGGTTGTTAAATTGAATGAATTCATGTTATAGATGGTCCATGGGCATTTTTTTCATAAAGAAAATATCCATTAAGGATGAAGCAAAATTTAATTTCAAGGTTATTGCATGAAAAAAGTCCTAGTAACAATAAGAGGAGCCTAATTCACATGAAGTGATTAGAATGTCTCGTGATTTAAGCATTAAAGCAGTTCACATTTGCACAGAATGCAAACCACGATGAATGACTCCGTTGATTGACGGATTTAAATAGATTTAGAGTTTTAATGGTGTTTATACTTGTTTGATTCAATCAATATACTAGGTTGTTTAGCCACATGTGTTACTTTCATGATCAATGTGTCAAAAAGTGTGTTTGGAGTCAAAAGAGGAGCATTGCTAATGAGAAATGATGGGAGGCTGTCTTTAATTTTTAATTCCATAATTAATATCAATAAGAAATGAATTTCAAGATCAAGGACTCCATTGGTTGTTAAATTGAATGAATTCATGTTATAGATGGTCCATGGGCATTTTTTTCATAACGAATATAGTCATTAAGGATGAAGCAAAATTTCATTTCAAGGTTATTGCATGAAAAAAGTCCTGGTAACAATAAGAGGAGCCTAATTCACATGAGGCGATTAGAATATCTCGTGATTTAAGATTTAAACCAGTTCACATTTGTACAGAAAGCAAATGATGATGAATGACTCCCTTGATTGACGGATTTAAATAGATTTAGAGTTGAAATCATTTGAGGCACTCTCTAATTTTTAACTGAACAATTAATATCACTAAAAAATGAATTTCAACATCGAGGACTGCATTGGTTGTTAAATTGAATGAATTCATGTTATAGATGGTCCATGGGCATTTTTTTCATAAAGAAAATAGCCATTAAGGATGAAGCAAAATTTAATTTCAAGGTTATTGCATGAAAAAGTCCTTGTAACAATAAGAGGAGCCTAATTCACATTAGGTGATTAGAATGTCTCGTGATTTAAAAATTAAACCAGTTCACATTTATACGGAATACAAACCATAACGAATGACTCCCTTGATTGACAGATTTAAATAGATTGGGAGCTATAATGGTGTTTATACTTGTTTGATTCAATCAATATACTAGGTTGTTTAGCCAAATGTGTTAATTTCATGATCAATGTGTCAAAAAGTGTGTTTGGAGTCAAAAGGGGAGCATTGCTAACGAGAAATGATGGGAGGATGTCTTTAATTTTTAATTCCACAATTAATATCAATAAGAAATGAATTTCAAGATCAACGACTCCATTGGTTGTTAAATTGAATGAATTCATATTATAGATGGTCCATGGCCATTTTTTTCATAACGAATATAGTCATGAAGGATGAAGCAAAATTTAATTTCAAGGTTATTGCATGAAAAAAGTCATGGTTACAATAAGAGGAGCCTAATTCACATGAGGAGATTAGAATGTCTTGTGATTTAAGAATTAAATCAGTTCACATTTGTACAGAAGGCATACCTTGATGAATGACTCCTTTGACTGACGAATTTAAATGGATTTAGAGTTTTAAAGGTTTTTATACTTGTTTGATTCAATCAATATAATAGGTTGTTTAGCTATATGTGTTAATTTTATGATCAATGTGTCAAAAAGTGTGTTTGGCGTCAAAAGAGGTGCATTGCTAATGTGAAATCAATTGAGGCACTCTCTAGTTTTGAATTAAACAATTAATATCAATAAAAAATGAATTTCAGCATCACAGACTCCACTGGTTGTTAAATTGAATGAATTCACGTTATAGATGGTCCATGGGCATTTTTTTCATAACGAATATAGTCATTAAGGATGAAGCAAAATTTAATTTCAAGGTTATTGCATGAAAAAAGTACTGGTAGCAATAAGAGGAGCCTAATTCACATGAGGCGATTAGAATGTGTCGTGATTTAAGAATTAAATCAGTTCACATTTGTACGCAATGCAAACCATGATGAATGACTCCTTTGACTAATGGATTTAAATGGATTTAGAGTTTTAATGGTTTTTATACTTGTTTGATTCAATCAATATAATAGGTTATTTAGCTACATGTGTTAATTTTATGAACAATGTGTCAAAAGTGTGTTTGGAGTCAAAAGAGGAATATTGCTAATGTGATATCATTTGAGGCACACTCTAATTTTGAATTGAACAATTAATGTCAATAAAAAATGAATTTCAACATCAAGGACTCCATTGGTTGTTAAATTGAATGAATTCATGTTATAGATGGTCCATGGGCATTTTTTTCATAAAGAAAATAGCCATTAAGGATGAAGCAAAATTTAATTTCAAGGTTATTCCATGAAAAAAGTCCTAATAACTATAAGAGGAGCCTAATTCACATGAGGTGATTAGAATGTCTCGTGATTTAAGAACTAAACCAGTTCACAATTGTACGGAATACAAACCATAATGAATGACTCCCTTGATTGATGGATTTAAATAGCTTGGGAGCTGTAATGGTGTTTATACTTGTTTGATTCAATCAATATACTAGGTTGTTTAGCCACATGTGTTAATTTCATGATCAATGTGTCAAAAAATGTGTTTGGAGTCAAAAGAGGAGCATTGCTAATGAGAAATGATGGCAGGCTGTCTCTAATTTTTAATTCCACAATTAATATCAATAAGAAATCAATTTCAACATCAAGGACTCCATTGGTTGTTAAATTGGATGAATTAATGTTATACATGGCCCATGGGCATTTTTTTCATAACGAATATAGTCATTAAGGATGAAGCAAAATTTAATTTCAAGGTTATTGCATGAAAAAAGTCCTGGTAGCAATAAGAGGAGCCTAATTCACATGAGGTGATTAGAATGTCTCGTGATTTAAGAATTAAATCAGTTCACATTTGTACGTAATGCAAACCATTATGAATGACTCCTTTGACTAACGGATTTAAATGGATGTAGAGTTTTAATGGTTTTTATACTTGTTTGATTCAATCAATATAATAGGTTGTTTATCTACATGTGTTAATTTTATGAGCAATGTGTCAAAAGTGTGTTTGGAGTCAAAAGAGGAACATTGCTAATGTGATATCATTTGAGGCACACTCCAATTTTGAATTGAACAATTAATATCAATAAAAAATGAATTTCAACATCAAGGACTCCATTGGTTGTTAAATTGAATGAATTCATGTTATAGATGGTCCATGGGCATTTTTTTCATAAAGAAAATAGCCATTAAGGATGAAGCAAAATTTAATTTCAAGGTTATTCCATGAAAAAAGTCCTGATAACTATAAGAGGAGCCTAATTCACATGAGGTGATTAGAATGCCTCGTAATTTAAGAACTAAACCAGTTCACATTTGTACGGAATACAAACCTTAATGAATGACTGCCTTGATTGATGGATTTAAAAAGCTTGGGAGCTGTAATGGTGTTTATACTTGTTTGATTCAATCAATATACTAGGTTGTTTAGCCACATGTGTTAATTTCATGATCAATGTGTCAAAAAGTGTGTTTGGAGTCAAAAGAGGAGAATTGCTAATGAGAAATGATGGGAGGCTGTCTCTAATTTTTAATTCCACAATTAATATCAATAAGAAATCAATTTCAACATCAAGGACTCCATTGGTTGTTAAATTGAATGAATTCATGTTATACATGGTCCATGGGCATTTTTTTCATAACGAATATAGTCATTATGGATGAAGTAAAATTTAATTTCAAGGTTATTGCATGAAAAAAGTCCTGGTAACAATAAGGGGAGCCTAATTCACATGAGGCGATTAGAAAGTCTCATAATTTAAGAATTAAATCAGTTCACATTTGTACAGAATGCAAACCATGATGAATGACTCCTTTGACTGATGAGTTTAAATCGATTTAGAGTTTTAATGGTTTTTATACTTGTTTGATTCAATCAATATAATAGGTTGTTTGGCTACATGAGTTAATTTTCTGATCAATGTGTCAAAAAGTGTGTTTGGAGTCAAAAGAGGAGCATTGGTAATGTGAAATCAATTGAGGCTCTCTCTAATTTTGAATTGAACAATTAATATCAACAACAAATGAATTTCAACATCGAGGACTCCTTTGGTTGTTAAATTGAATGAATTAATGTTATAGATGGTCCATGGGCATTTTTTTCATGAAGAAAATAGCCATTAAGGATGAAGCAAAATTTAATTTCAAAGTTATTGAAATTAATGAGAAATGAGGACAATTGCTAATGAGAAATGATGAGAGGCTGTCTATAATTTTCAATTCCACAATTAATATCAATAAGAAATGAATGTCAAGATCAATGACTCCATTGGTTGTTAAATTGAGTGAATTCATGTTATAGCTGGTCCATGGGCGTTTTTTTCATAACGAATATAGTCATTAAGGATGAAGCAAAATTTAATTTTAAGGTTATTGCATAAAAAATTCCTATTAAAAATAAGAGGAACCAAATGCACATGAGGTGATTTGAATGTCTCGTGATTTAAACATTAAACCAGTTCACATTTGTACGGAATGCAAACCATGATGAATGACTCCCTTGATTGACAGATTTAAATAGATTTAGAGTTGTAACGGTGTTTATACTTGTTTGATTCAATCAATATACTAGGTTGTTTAGCCACATGTGTTACTTTCATGATGAATGTGTCAAAAAGTGTGTTTAGAGTCAAAAGAGGAGCATTGCTAATGAGAAATGATGGGAGGCTGTCTTTAATTTTTAATCCCACAATTAATATCAATAAGAAATGAATTTCAAGATCAAGGACTCCATTGGTTGTTAAATTGAATGAATTCATGTTATAAATGGTCCATGGGTATTTTTTTCATAAAGAAAATAGCCATTAAGGATGAAGCAAAATTTAATTTCAAGGTTATTGCATGAAAAAAGTCCTAGTAACAATAAGAGGAGCCTAATTCACATGAGGTGATTAGAATGTCTCGTGATTTAAAAATTAAACCAGTTCACATTTGTACGGAATACAGACCATAATGAATGACTCCCCTGATTGACGGTTTAAATAGATTGGGAGCTATAATGGTGTTTATACTTGTTTGATTCAATCAATATATTAGGTTGTTTAGCCACATGTGTTAATTTCATGATCAATGTGTTAAAAAGTGTCTTTGGAGTCAAAAGAGGAGCATTGCTAATGAGAAATGATGGGAGGCTGTCTCTAATTTTTAATTCCACAATTAATATCAATAAGAAATGAATTTCAACATCAAGGACTCCATTGGTTGTTAAATTGAATGAATTCATGTTATAGATGGTCCATGGGCATTTTTTTCATAACGAATATAGTCATTAAGGATGAAGCAAATTTTAATTTCAAGGTTATTGCATGAAAAAAGTCCTGGTAACAATATGAGGAGCCTAATTCACATGAGGATTAGAATGTCTCATGATTTAAGAATTAAATCAGTTCACATTTGTACAGAATGCAAACCTTGATGAATGACTCCTTTGACTGACGATTTAAATGGATCTAGAGTTTTAATGGTTTTTATACTTGTTTGATTCAATCAATATAATAGGTTGTTTACCTACATGTGTTAATTTTATAATCAAGGTGTCAAAAAGTCTGTTTGGAGTCAAAAGAGGACAATTGCTAATGAGAAATGATGAGGGGCTGTCTCTAATTTTCAATTCCACAATTAATATCAATAAGAAATGAATTTCAAGATCAATGACTCCATTGGATGTTAAATTGAGTGAATTCATGTTATAGATGGTCCATGGGCATTTGTTTCATAACGAACATAGTCATTAAGGATGAAGCAAAATTTAATTTCAAGGTTATTGCATAAAAAATTCCTGGTAAAAATAAGAGGAACCAAATTCACATGAGGTGATTAGAATGTCTCGTGATTTAAACATTAAACCAGTTCACATTTGTACGGAATGCAAACCATGATGAATGACTCCCTTGATTGATGGATTTAAATAGATTTAGAGTTATAACGTTGTTTATACTTGTTTGATTCAATCAATATACTAGGTTGTTTAGCCACATGTGTTACTTTCATGATCAATGTGTCAAAAAGTGTGTTTGGAGTCAAAAGGGGAGCATTGCTAACGAGAAATGATGGGATGTCTTTAATTTTTAATTCCAAAATTAATATCAATAAGAAATGAATTTCAACATCAAGGACTCCATTGGTTGTTAAATTCAATGAATTCATGTTATAGATGGTCCTTGGGCATTTTTTTCATAACGAATATAGTCATGAAGGATGAAGCAAAATTTAATTTCAAGGTTATTGCATGAAAAAAGTCCTGGTTACAATAAGAGGAGCCTAATTCACATGAGGAGATTAGAATGTCTCATGATTTAAGAATTAAATGAATTCACATTTGTACAGAATGCAAACCTTGATGAATGACTCCTTTGACTAACGGATTTAAATGGATTTAGAGTTTTAATGGTTTTTATACTTGTTTGATTCAATCAATATAATAGGTTGTTTGGCTACATGTGTTAATTTTATGATCAATGTGTCAAAAGTGTGTTTGGAGTCAAAAGAGGAGCATTGCTAATGTGAAATCATTTGAGGCACTCTCTAATTTTAATTGAACAATTAATAGCACTAAAAAATGAATTTCAACATCGAGGACTGCATTGGTTGTTAAATTGAATGAATTCATGTTATAGATGGTCCATGGGCATTTTTTTCATAAAGAAAATAGCCATTAAGGATGAAGCAAAATTTAATTTCAAGGTTATTGCATGAAAAATTCCTCGTAACAATAAGAGGAGCCTAATTCACATGAGGTGATTAGAATGTCTCGTGATTTAAGAATTAAACCAGTTCACATTTATACGGAATACAAACCATAATGAATGACTCCCTTGATTGACAGATTTAAATAGATTGGGAGCTATAATGGTGTTTATACTTGTTTGATTCAATCAATATATTAGGTTGTTTAGCCAAATGTGTAAATTTCATGATCAATTTGTCAAAAAGTGTGTTTGGAGTCAAAAGAGGAGCATTGCTAATCAGAAATGATGGGAGGCTGTCTCTAATTTTTAATTCCACAATTAATATCAATAAGAAATGAATTTCAACATCAAGGACTCCATTGGTTGTTAAATTGAATGAATTCATGTTATAGACGGTCCATGGGCATTCTTTTCATAACGAATATAGTCATTAAGGATGAAGCAAATTTTAATTTCAAGGTTATTGCATGAAAAAAGTCCTGGTGACAATAAAAGGAGCCTAATTCACGTGAGGAGAATAGAATGTCTCGTGATTTAAGAATTAAATCAGTTCACATTTGTACAGAATGCAAACCTTAATGAATAACTCCTTTGACTGACGGATTTAAATAGATTTAGAGTTTTAATGGTTTTTATACTTGTTTGATTCAATCAATATAATAGGTTGTTTAGCTGCATGTGTTAATTTTATGATCAATGTGTCAAAAAGTTTGTTTGGAGTCAAAAGAGGAGCATTGCTAATGTGAAATCATTTGAGGCACTCTCTAATTTTTAATTGAACAATTAATATCACTAAAAAATGAATTTCAACATCGAGGACTGCATTGGTTGTTAATTTGAATGAATTCATGTTACAGATGGTCCATGGGCATTTTTTTCATAAAGAAAATAGCCATTAAGGAAGAAGCAAAATTTAATTTCAAGGTTATTGCATGAAAAAAGTCCTCGTAACACTAAGAGGAGCTTAATTCACATGAGGTGATTAGAATGTCTCGTGATTAAAGAATTAAACCAGTTCACATTTGTATGGAAGACAAACCATAATGAATGACTCCCTTGATTGACGGATTTAAATAGATTGGGAGCTATAATAGTCTCTATACTTGTTTGATTCAATCAATATATTAGGTTGTTTAGCCACATGTGTTAATTTCATGATCAATGTGTCAAAAAGTGTGTTTGGAATCAAAAGAGGAGCATTGCTAATGAGAAATGATGGGAGGCTGTCTCTAAGTTTTAATTGCATAATTAATATCAATAAGAAAAGAATTTCAACATCAAGGACTCCATTGGTTGTTAAATTGAATGAATTCATGTTATAGATGGTCCATGGGCATTTTTTTCAAAACGAATATAATCATTAAGGATGAAGCAAAATTTAATTTCAAGGTTATTGCATGAAAAAAGTCCTGGTAACAATATGAGGAGCCTAATTCACATGAGGCGATTAGAATGTCTTGTGATTTAAAAATTAAATCAGTTCACATTTGTACAGAATGCAAACCATAATGAATGACTCCTTTGCCTGATGGATTTAAATGGATGTAGAGTTTTAATAGTTTTTATACTTGTTTGATTCAATCAATATAATAGGTTGTTAACCTACATGTGTTAATTTTATAATCAATGTGTCAAAAAGTGTGTTTGGAGTCAATAGAGGACAATTGCTAATGAGAAATGATGAGAGGTTGTCTCTAATTTTCAATTCCACAATGAATATAAATAAGAAATGAATTTCAAGATCAATGACTCCATTGGTTGTTAAATTGAGTGAATTCATGTTATAGATGGTCCATGAGCATTTTTTTCATAACGAATCTAGTCATTAAGGATGAAGCAAAATTTAATTTCAAGGTTATTGCATAAAAAATTCCTGGTAAAAATAAGAGGAACAAAATTCACATGAGGTGATTAGAATGTCTCGTGATTTAAGCATTAAACCAGTTCACATTTGTACGGAATGCAAACCATGATGAATGACTCCTTTGATTAACGGATTTAAATAGATTTAGAGTTCTAATGCTGTCTATACTTGTTTGATTCAATCAATATACTAGGTTGTTTAGCCACATGTGTTACTTTCATGATCAATGTGTCAAAAAGTGTGTTTGGAGTCAAAAGAGGAGCATTGCTAATGAGAAATGATGGGAGGATGTCTTTAATTTTTAATTCGACAATTAATATCAATAAGAAATTAATTTCAAGATCAAGGACTCCATTGGTTGTTAAATTGAATGAATTCATGTTATAGATGGTCCATGGGCATTTTTTTCATAACGAATATAGTCATTAAGGATGAAGCAAAATTTCATTTCAAGGTTATCGCATGAAAAAAGTCCTGGTAACAATAAGAGGAGCCTAATTCACTTGAAGCGATCAGAATATCTCGTGATTTAAGAATTAAACCAGTTCACATTTGTACAAAATACAAATCATGATGAATGACTCCTTTGACTGACGGATTTAAATGGATTTAGAGTTTTAAAGGTTTTTATACTTGTTTGAGTCAATCAATATAATAGGTTGTTTAGCTACATGTGTTAATTTTATGATCAATGTGTCAAAAAGTGTGCTTGGAGTCAAAAGAGGAGCATTGCTGATGTCAAATCATTTGAGGCACTTTCTAATTTTCAATTGAACAATTAATATCAATAAAAAATGAATTTCAACATCGAGGACTCCATTGGTTGTTAAATTGAATGAATTCATGTTATGGATGGTCCATGGGCATTTTTTTCATAAAGAAAATAGCCATTAAGGATGAAGCAAAATTTAATTTCAAGGTTATTGCATGAAAAAAGTCCTAGTAACAATAAGAGGAGCCTAATACACATAAGGTGATTAGAATGCCTCGTGATTTAAGAATTAAAGCAGTTCACATTTGTACGAAATACAAACCATAATGAATGACTCCCTTGATTGACTGATTTAAATAGATTGGGAGCTATAATGGTGTTTATACCTGTTTGATTCAATCAATATACTAGGTTGTTTAGCCACATGTGTTAATTTCATTATCAATGTGTCAAAAAGTGTGTTTGGAGTCAAAAGAGGAGCATGGCTAATGAGAAATGATGGGAGGATGTCTTTAATTTTTAATTCCACAATTAATATCAATAAGAAATGAATTTCAAGATCAAGGACTCCATTGGTTGTTCAATTGAATGAATTCATGTTATCGATGGTCCATGGGCTTTTTTTTCATAATGAATATAGTCATTAAGTATGAAGCAAAATTTAATTTCAAGGTTATTGTATGAAAAAAGTCCTGTAACCATAAGAGCAGCCAAATTCACATGAGGTGATTAGAATATCTCGTGATTTAAGCTTTAAACCAGTTCACATTTGTACGGAATGCAAACCATGATGAATGACTCCCTTGATTGACGGATTTAAATAGATTTAGAGTTCTAATGGTGTCTATACTTGTTTGATTCAATCAATATACTAGGTTGTTTAGCCACATGTGTTACTTTCATGATCAATGTGTCAAAAAGTGTGTTTGGAGTCAAAAGAGGAGCATTGCTAATGAGAAATGATGGGAGGATGTCTTTAATTTTTAATTCGACAATTAATATCAATAAGAAATGAATTTCAACATCAAGGACTCCATTGGTTGTTAAATTGAATGAATTCATGTTATAGATGGTTCATGGGCATTTTTTTGATATCGAATATAGTCATGAAGGATGAAGCAAAATTTAATTTCAAGGTTATTACATGAAAAAAGTCCTGGTTACAATAAGAGGAGCCTAATTCACATTAGGCGATTATAATGTCTCGTGATTTCAGAATTAAATCAGTTCACATTTGTACAGAATGTAAACCTTGATGAATGACTCCTTTGACTGACGGATTTAAATGGATTTAGAGTTTTAAAGGTTTTTATACTTGTTTGATTCAATCAATACAATAGGTTGTTTAGCTACATGTGTTAATTTTATGATCAATGTGTCAAAAAGTGTGTTTGGAGTCAAAAGAGGAGCATTGCTAATGTCAAATCATTTGAGGCACTTTCTAATTTTCCATTGAACAATTAATATCAATAAAAAATGAATTTCAACATCGAGGACTCCATTGGTTGTTAAATTGAATGAATTCATGTTATAGATGGTCCATGGGCATTTTTTTCATAAAGAAAATAGCCATTAAGGATGAAGCAAAATTTAATTTCAAGGTTATTGCATAAAAAATTCCTGGTAAAAAAAAAGTCCTAGTAACAATAAGAGGAGCCTAATTCACATGAGGTGATTAGAATGTCTCGTGATTTAAGAATTAAATCAGTTCACATTTGTACAGAATGTAAACCATGATGAATGACTCCTTTGACTGACGGATTTAAATGGATCTAGAGTTTTAATGGTTTTTATACTTGTTTGATTGAATCAATATAATAGGTTGTTTAGCTACATGTGTTACTTTTATAATAAATGTGTCAAAAAGTGTGTTTGGAGTCAAAAGAGGACAATTGCTAATGAGAAATGATGAGAGGCTGTCTCTAATTTTCAATTACACAATTAATATCAATAAGAAATGCATTTCAAGATCAATGACTCCATTGGTTGTTAAATTGAGTGAATTCATGTTGTAGAAGATCCATGTGCATTTTTTTCATAACGAATATAGTCATTAAGGATGAAGCAAAATTTAATTTCAATGTTATTGCATAAAAAATTCCTGGTAAAAATAAGAGGAACCAAATTCACATGAGGTGATTAGAATGTCTCGTGATTTAAGCATTAAACTAGTTCACATTTGTACGGAATGCAAACCGTGATGAATGACTCCCTTGATTGACGGATTTAAATAGATTTAGAGTTCTAATGGTGTCTATACTTGTTTGATTTAATCAATATACTAGGTTGTTTAGCCACATGTGTTACTTTCATGATCAATGTGTCAAAAAGTGTGTTTGGAGTCAAAAGAGGAGCATTGCTAATGTCAAATCATTTGAGGCACTTTCTAATTTTCAATTGAACAATTAATATCAATAAAAAATGAATTTCAACATCGAGGACTCCATTGGTTGTTAAATTGAATGAATTCATGTTATGGATGGTCCATGGGCATTTTTTTCATAAAGAAAATAGCCATTAATGATGAAGCAAAATTTAATTTCAAGGTTATTGCATGAAAAAAGTCCTAGTAACAATAAGAGGAGCCTAATACACATGAGGTGATTAGAATGCCTCGTGATTTAAGAATTAAAGCAGTTCACATTTGTACGAAATACAAACCATCAAGAATGACTCCCTTGATTGACCGATTTAAATAGATTGGGAGCTATAATGGTGTTTATACTTGTTTGATTCAATCAATATACTAGGTTGTTTAGCCACATGTGTTAATTTCATGATCAATGTATCAAAAAGTGTGTTTGGAGTCAAAAGAGGAGCATTGCTAATGAGAAATGATGGGAGGCTGTCTCTAATTTTTAATTCCACAATTAATATCAATAAGAAATGAATTTCAACATCGAGGACTCCATTGGTTGTTAAATTGAATGAATTCAAGTTATAGATGGTCCATGGGCATTTTTTTCATAACGAATATAGTCATGAAGGATGAAGCAAAATTTAATTTCAAGGTTATTACATGAAAAAAGTCCTGATTACAATAAGAGGAGCCTGATTCACATGAGGAGATTAGAATGCCTCGTGATTTAAGAATTAAATCAGTTCACATTTGTACAGAATGCAAACCTTGATGAATGACTCCTTTGACTGACGGATTTAAATGGATCTAGAGTTTTAATGGTTTTTATACTTGTTTGATTCAATCAATATAATAGGTTGTTTAGCTACATGTGTTAATTTTATAATCAATGTGTCAAAAAGTGTGTTTGGAGTCAAAAGAGGAGCATTGCTAAATTCAAATCATTTGAGGCACTTTCTAATTTTCAATTGAACAATTAATATCAATAAAAAGTGAATTTCAACATCGAGGACTCCATTGGTTGTTAAATTGAATGAATTCATGTTATGGATGGTCCATGGGCAATTTCTTCATAAAGAAAATAGCCATTAAGGATGAAGCAAAATTTAATTTCAAGGTTATTGCATGAAAAAAGTCCTAGTAACAATAAGAGGAGCCTAATACACATGAGGTGATTAGAATGCCTCGTGATTTAAGAATTAAAGCAGTTCACATTTGTACGAAATACAAACCATAAAGAATGACTCCCTTGATTGACCGATTTAAATAGATTGGGAGCTATAATGGTGTTTATACTTGTTTGATTCAATCAATATACTAGGTTGTTTAGCCACATGTGTTAATTTCATGATCAATGTGTCAAAAAGTGTGTTTGGAGTCAAAAGAGGAGCATTGCTAATGAGAAATGATGAGAGGCTGTCTTTAAATTCCAATTCCACAGTTAATATCAATGAGAAATGAATTTCAAGATCAATGACTCCATTGGTTGATAAATTGAGTGAATTCATGTTATAAATGGTCCATGGGCATTTTTTTCATAACAAATATAGTCATTAAGGATGAAGCAAAATTTAATTTCAAGGTTATTGCATAAAAAATTCCTGGTAAAAATAAGAGGAACCAAATTGACATGTAGTGATTAGAATGTCTCGTGATTTAAGCATTAAACCAGTTCACATTTGTACGGAATGCAAACCATGATGAATGACTCCCTTGACTGACGGATTTAAATAGATTTAGAGTTCTAATGGTGTCTATACTTGTTTGATTCAATCAATATTATAGGTTATTTAGCCACATGTGTTACTTTCATGATCAATGTGTCAAAAAGTGTGTTTGGAATCAAAAGAGGAGCATTGCTAATGAGAAATGATGGGAGGCTGTCTTTAATATTTAATTCGACAATTAATATCAATAAGAAATGAATTTCAAGATCAAGGACTCCATTGGTTGTTAAATTGAATGAATTCATGTTATAGATCGTCCATGGGCATTTTCTTCATAACGAATATAGTCATTGAGGATGAAGCAAAATTTCATTTCAAGGTTATTGCATGAAAAAAGTCCTGGTAACAATAAGAGGAGCCTAATTCACATGAGGCAATCAGAATATCTCGTGATTTAAGAATTAAACCAGTTCACATTTGTACAGAATGCAAATCATGATGAATGACTCCTTTGACTGACGGATTTAAATGGATTTAGAGTTTTAAAGGTTTTTATACTTGTTTGATTCAATCAATATAATAGGTTGTTTAGCTACATGTGTTAATTTTATGATCAATGTGTCAAAAAGTGTGTTTGGAGTCAAAAGAGGAGCATTGCTAAATTCAAATCATTTGAGGCACTTTCTAATTTTCAATTGAACAATTAATATCAATAAAAAATGAATTTCAACATCGACGACTCCATTGGTTGTTAAATTGAATGAATTCATGTTATGGATGGTCCATGGGCATTTTTTTCATAAAGAAAATAGCCATTAATGATGAAGCAAAATTTAATTTCAAGGTTATTGCATGAAAAAAGTCCTAGTAACAATAAGAGGAGCCTAATACACATGAGGTGATTAGAATGCCTCGTGATTTAAGAATTAAAGCAGTTCACATTTGTACGAAATACAAACCATAAAGAATGACTCCCTTGATTGACCGATTTAAATAGATTGGGAGCTATAATGGTGTTTATACTTGTTTGATTCAATCAATATACTAGGTTGTTTAGCCACATGTGTTAATTTCATGATCAATGTGTCAAAAAGTGTGTTTGGAGTCAAAAGAGGAGCATTGCTAATGAGAAATGATGGGAGGCTGTCTCTAATTTTTAATTCCACAATTAATATCAATAAGAAATGAATTTCAACATCAAGGACTCCATTGGTTGTTAAATTGAATGAATTCATGTTATAGATGGTCTATGGGCATTTTTTTCATAACGAATATAGTCATGAAGGATGAAGCAAAATTTAATTTCAAGGTTATTACATGAAAAAAGTCCTGGTTACAATAAGAGGAGCCTGATTCACATGAGTAGATTAGAATGTCTCGTGATTTAAGAATTAAATCAGTTCACATTTATACAGAATGCAAACCTTGATGAATGACTCCTTTGACTGATGGATTTAAATGGATCTAGAGTTTTAATGGTTTTTATACTTGTTTGATTCAATCAATATAATAGGTTGTTTAGCTACATGTGTTAATTTTATAATCAATGTGTCAAAAAGTGTGTTTGGAGTCAAAAGAGGACAATTGCTAATGAGAAATGATGAGAGGCTGTCTTTAAATTCCAATTCCACAATTAATATCCATAGGAAATGAATTTCAAGATCAATGACTCCATTGGTTGATAAATTGAGTGAATTCATGTTATAAATGGTCCATGGGCATTTTTTTCATAACAAATATAGTCATTAAGGATGAAGCAAAATTTAATTTCAAGGTTATTGCATAAAAAATTCCTGGTAAAAATAAGAGGAACCAAATTCACATGTAGTGATTAGAATGTCTCGTGATTTAAGCATTAAACCAGTTCACATTTGTACGGAATGCAAACCATGATGAATGACTCCCTTGACTGACCGATTTAAATAGATTGGGAGCTATAATGGTGTTTATACTTGTTTGATTCAATCAATATACTAGGTTGTTTAGCAACATGTGTTAATTTTATGATCAATGTGTCAAAAAGTGTGTTTGGAGTCAAAAGAGGAGCATTGCTAATGAGAAATGATGGGAGGCCGTCTCTAATTTTTAATTCCACAATTAATATCAATAAGAAATGAATTTCAACATCAAGGACTCCATTGGTTGTTAAATTGAATGAATTCATGTTATAGATGGTCCATGGGCATTTTTTTGATAATGAATATAGTCATGAAGGATGAAGCAAAATTTCATTTCAAGGTTATTGCATAAAAAATTCTTGGTAAAAAAAAAGAGGAAGCAAATTCACATGAGGTGATTAGAATGGCTCGTGATTTAAGCATTAAACCAGTTCACATTTGTACGGAATGCAAAGCATGATGAATGACTCCCTTGATTGATGGATTTAAATAGATTTAGAGTTGTAATGGTGTCTATACTTGTTTGATTCAATCAATATACTAGGTTGTTTAGCCACATGTGTTAATTTCATGATTAATGTGTCAAAAAGTGTGTTTGGAGTCAAAAGAGGAGCATTGCTAATGAGAAATGATGGGAGGCTGTCTCTAATTTTTAATTCCACAATTAATATCAATAAGAAATGAATTTGAAGATCCAGGACTCCATTGGTTGTTAAATTGAGTGAATTCATGTTATAGATGGTCCATGGGCATTTTTTTCATAACGAATATAGTCATTATGGATGAAGCAAAATTTCATTTCAAGGTTATTGCATGAAAAAAGTCCTGGTAACAATAAGAGGAGCCTAATTCACATGAGGTGATTAGAATATCTCGTGATTTAAGAATTAAAACAATTGACATTTGTACAGAATGCAAATCATGATGAATGACTCCTTTGATTGACCGATTTAAATAGATTGGGAGCTATAATGGTGTTTATACTTGTTTGATTCAATCAGTATACTAGGTTCTTTAGCCACGTGTTAATTTCATGATTAATGTGTCAAAAAGTGTGTTTGGAGTCAAAAGAGGAGCATTGCTAATGAGAAATGATGGGAGGCTGTCTCTAATTTTTAATTCCACAATTAATATCAATAAGAAATGAATTTCAACATCAAGGACTCCATTGGTTGTTAAATTGAATGAATTCATGTTATAGATGGTCCATGGGCATTTTTTTCATAACGAATATAGTTATTTGACTGACGGATTTAAATGGATCTAGAGCTTTAATGGTTTTTATACTTGTTTGATTCAATCAATATAATAGGTTGTTTAGCTACATGTGTTAATTTTATAATCAATGTGTCAAAAAGTGTGTTTGGAGTCAAAAGAGGACAATTGCTAATGAGAAATAATGAGAGTCTATTTTTAAATTCCAATTCCACAATTAATATCGATAAGAAATGAATTTCAAGATCAATGACTTCGTTGGTTGTTAAGTTGAATGAATTCATGTTATTGATGGTCCATGGGCATTTTCTTCATAATGAATATAGTCATTAAGGATGAAGCAAAATTTCATTTCAAGGTTATTGAATGAAAAAAGTCCTGGTAACAATAAGAGGAGACTAATTCACATGAGGCAATCAGAATATCTCGTGATTTAAGAATTAAACCAGTTCACATTTGTACACAATGCAAATCATGACGAATGACTCCTTTGACTGACGGATTTAAATGGATTTAGAGTTTTAAAGGATTTTATACTTGTTTGATTCAATCAATATAATAGGTTGTTTAGCTACATGTGTTAATTTTATGATCAATGTGTCAAAAAGAGTGTTTGGAGTGAAAAGAGGAGCATTGCTAATGTGAAAAAAGTCCTAGTTACAATAAGAGGAGCCTAATTCACATGAGGAGATTAGAATGTCTCGTGATTTAAGAATTAAATCAGTTCACATTTGTACAGAATGCAAACCTTGATGAATGACTCCTTTGACTGACGGATTTAAATGGATTTAGAGTTTTAATGGTTTTTATACTTGTTTGATTCAATCAATATAATAGGTTGTTTAGCTACATGTGTTAATTTTATAATTAATGTGTCAAAAAGTGTGTTTGGAGTCAAAATAGGACAATTGCTAATGAGAAATGATGAGAGGCTGTCTCTAATTTTGAATTCCACAATTAATATCAATAAGAAATGAATTTCAACATCGATGACTCCATTGGTTGTTAAATTGAGTGAATTCATGTTATAGATGGTCCATGGGCATTTTTTTCATAACGAATATAGTCATTAAGGATGAAGCAAAATTTCATTTCAAGGTTATTGCATAAAAAATTCATGGTAAAAATAAGAGGAAGCAAATTCACATGAGGTGATTAGAATGTCTCGTGATTTAAGCATTAAACCAGTTCACATTTGTACGGAATGCAAACCATGATGAATGACTCCCTTGATTGACGGATTTAAATAGATTTAGAGTTGTAATGGTGTCTATACTTGTTTGTTTCAATCAATATACTAGGTTGTTTAGCCACATGTGTTACTTTCATGATCAATGTGTCAAAAAGTGTGTTTGGAGTCAAAAGATGAGCATTGCTAATGAGAAATGATGGGAGGATGTCTTTAATTTTTAATTCGACAATTAATATCAATAAGAAATGAATTTCAAGATCAAGCACTCCATTGGTTGTTAAATTGAGTGAATTCATGTTAGAGATGGTCCATGGGCATTTTTTTCATAACGAATATAGTCATTAAGGATGAAGCAAAATTTAATTTCAAGTTTATTGCATGAAAAAAGTCCTGGTAACAATATGAGGAGCCTAATTCACATAAGGTGATTAGAATGTCTCGTGATTTAAGAATTAAACCAGTTCACATTTGTATAAAATACAAACCATAATGAATGACTCCCTTGATTGAGCGATTTAAATAGATTGGGAGCTATAATGGTGTTTATACTTGTTTGATTCAATCAATATACTAGGTTGTTTAGCCACATGTGTTAATTTCATGATCAATGTGTCAAAAAGTGTGTTTGGAGTCAAAAGAGGAGCATTGCTAATGAGAAATGATGGGAGGCTATCTCTAATTTTTAATTCCACAATTAATATCAATAAGAAATGAATTTCAACATCGAGGACTCCATTGGTTGTTAAATTGAATGAATTCATGTTATAGATGGTCCATGGGCATTTTTTTCACAACGAATATAGTCATTAAGGATAAAGCAAAATTTAATTTCAAGGTTATTGCATGAAAAAAGTCCTTGTAACAATATGAGGAGCCTAATTCACATGAGGCAATTAGAATGTCTCGTGATTTAAGAATTAAATCAGTTCACATTTGTACAGAATGCAAACCATGATGAATGACTCCCTTGATTGACGGATTTAAATCGATTTAGAGTTGTAATGGTGTCGATACTTGTTTGATTCAATCAATATACTAGGTTGTTTAGCCACATGTGTTAATTTCATGATCAATTTGTCAAAAAGTGTGTTTGGAGTCAAAAGAGGAGCATTGCTAATGAGAAATGATGGGAGGCTGTCTCTAATTTTGAATTCCACAATTAATATCAATAAGAAATGAATTTGAAGATCCAGGACTCCATTGGTTGTTAAATTGAGTGAATTCATGTTATAGATGGTCCATGGGCATTTTTTTCATAACGAATATAGTCATTATGGATGAAGCAAAATTTCATTTCAAGGTCATTGCATGAAAAAAGTCCTGGTAACAATAAGAGGAGCCTAATTCACATGAGGTGATTAGAATATCTCGTGATTTAAGAATTAAAACAATTGACATTTGTACAGAATGCAAATCATGATGAAAGACTCCTTTGACTGACAGATTTAAATGGATTTAGAGTTTTAAAGGTTCTTATACTTGTTTGATTCAATCAATATAATAGGTTATTTAGCTACATGTGTTAATTTTATGATCAATGTGACAAAAAGTGTGTTTGGAGTCAAAAGAGGAGCATTGCTAATGTCAAATCATTTGAGGCACTTTCTAATTTTCAATTGAAAAATTAATATCAATAAAAAATGTATTTCAACATCGAGGACTCCATTGGTTGTTAAATTGAATGAATTCATGTTATAGATGGTCCATGGGCATTTTTTTCATAAAGAAAATAGCCATTAAGGATGAAGCAAAATTTAATTTCAAGGTTATTGCATGAAAAAATTCCTAGTAACAATAAGAGGAGCCTAATTCACATGAGGTGATTAGAATGTCTCGTGAATTAAGAATTAAACCAGTTCACATTTGTACGAAATACAAACCATAATGAATGACTCCCTTGATTGACCGATTTAAATAGATTGGGAGCTATAATGGTGTTTATACATGTTTGATTCAATCAATATAATAGGTTGTTTAGCCACATGTGTTAATTTCATGATCAATGTGTCAAAAAGTGTGTTTGGAGTCAAAAAAGGAGCATTGCTAATGAGAAATGATGGGAGGCTGTCTCTAATTTTTAATTCCACAATTAATATCAATAAGAAATGAATTTCAAGATCAAGGACTCCATTGGTTGTTAAATTGAATGAATTCATGTTATAGATGGTCCATGGGCATTTTTTTCATACAGAACATAGTCATTAAGGATGAAGCAAAATTTAATTTCAAGGATATTGCATGAAAAAAGTCCTGGTTACAATAAGAGGAGCCTAATTCACATGAGGCAATCAGAATATCTCGTGATTTAAGAATTAAATCAGTTTACATTTGTACAGAATACAAACCTTGATGAATGACTCCTTTGACTGACGGATTTAAATGGATTTAGAGTTTTAATGGTTTTTATACTTGTTTGATTCAATCAATATAATAGGTTGTTTAGCTACATGTGTTAATTTTATGATCAACGTGTCAAAAAGTGTGTTTGGAGTCAAAAGAGGAGAATTGCTAATGTGAAATCATTTGAGGCACTCTCTAATTTTTAATTGAACAATTAATATCAATAAAAAATGAATTTCAACATCGAGTACTGCATTGGTTGTGTGATTGAATGAATTCATGTTATAGATGGTCCATGGGCATTTTTTTCATAAAGAAAATAGCCATTAAGGATGAAGCAAAATTTAATTTCAAGGTTATTGCATGAAAAAAGTCCTCGTAACAATAAGAGGAGCCTAATTCACATGAGGGGATTAGAATGTCTCGTGATTTAAGAATTAAACCAGTTCACATTTGTACGGAATAAAAAACATAATGAATGACTCCTTGGATTGACGGATTTAAATAGATTAAGAGCTAAAATTTTGTTTATACTTGTTTGATTCAATCAATATACTAGGTTGTTTAGCCACATGTGTTAATTTCATGATCAATGTGTCAAAAAGTGTGTTTGGAGTCAAAAGAGGAGCATTGCTAATGAGAAATGATGGGAGGTTGTCTCTAATTTTTAATTCCACAATTAATATCAATAAGAAATGAATTTCAACATCAAGGACTCCATTGGTTGTTAAATTGAATGAATTCATGTTATAAATGGTCCATGGGCATTTTTTCATAACGAATGTAGTCATTAAGGATGAAGCAAAATTTCATTTCAAGGTTATTACATGAAAAAAGTCCTGGTAACAATAAGAGGAGCCTAATTCACAAGAGGCGATTAGAAAGTCTCGTGATTTAAGAATTCAACATTTGTACAGAATGCAAATCATGATGAATGACTCCTTTGACTGACGGATTTAAATGGATTTAGAGTTTTAAGGGTTTTATACTTGTCTGATTCAATCAATATAATAGGTTGTTTAGCTACATGTGTTAATTTTATGATCAATGTGTCAAAAAGAGTGTTTGGAGTGAAAAGAGGAGCATTGCTAATGTGAAAAAAGTCCTAGTTACAATAAGAGGAGCCTAATTCACATGAGGAGATTAGAATGTCTCGTGATTTAAGAATTAAATCAGTTCACATTTGTACAGAATGCAAACCTTGATGAATGACTCCTTTGACTGACGGATTTAAATGGATTTAGAGTTTTAATGGTTTTTATACTTGTTTGATTCAATCAATAGAATAGGTTGTTTAGCTACATGTGTTAATTTTATAATTAATGTGTCAAAAAGTGTGTTTGGAGTCAAAATAGGACAATTGCTAATGGGAAATGATGAGAGGCTGTCTCTAATTTTGAATTCCACAATTAATATCAATAAGAAATGAATTTCAACATCAATGACTCCATTGGTTGTTAAATTGAGTGAATTCATGTTATAGATGGTCCATGGGCATTTTTTTCATAACGAATATAGTCATTAAGGATGAAGCAAAATTTCATTTCAAGGTTATTGCATAAAAAATTCATGGTAAAAATAAGAGGAAGCAAATTCACATGAGGTGATTAGAATGTCTCGTGATTTAAGCATTAAACCAATTCACATTTGTACGGAATGCAAACCATGATGAATGATTCCCTTGATTGACGGATTTAAATAGATTTAGAGTTGTAATGGTGTCTATACTTGTTTGTTTCAATCAATATACTAGGTTGTTTAGCCACATGTGTTACTTTCATGATCAATGTGTCAAAAAGTGTGGTTGGAGTCAAAAGAGGAGCATTGCTAATGAGAAATGATGGGAGGATGTCTTTAATTTTTAATTCGACAATTAATATCAATAAGAAATGAATTTCAAGATCAAGGACTCCATTGGTTGTTAAATTGAATGAATTCATGTTATAGATGGTCCATGGGCATTTTCTTCATCACGAATATAGTCATTAAGGATGAAGCAACATTTAATTTCAAGGTTATTGCATGAAAAAAGTCTTGGCAACAATATGAGGAGCCTAATTCACATGAGGCAATTAGAATGTCTCGTGACTTAAGAACTAAATCAGTTCACATTTGTACAGAATGTAAACCATGATGAATGACTCCTTTGACTGAAGGATTTAAATGGATCTAGAGTTTTAATGGTTTTTATACTTGTTTGATTGAATCACTATAATAGGTTGTTTAGCTACATGTGTTAATTTTATAATGAATGTGTCAAAAAGTGTGTTTGGACTCAAAAGAGGACAATTGCTAATGAGAAATGATGAGAGGTTGTGTCTAATTTTCAATTCCACAATTAATATCAATAAGAAATGAATTTCAAGATCAGTGACTCCATTGGTTGTTAAATTGAGTGAATTCATGTTGTAGATGATCCATGGGCATTGTTTTCATAACGAATATAGTCATTCAGGTTGAAGAAAATTTTAATTTCAAGGTTATTGCATAAAAAATTCCTAGTAAAAATAAGAGGAACCAAATTCACATGAGGTGATTAGAATGTCTCGTGATTTAAGCATTAAACCAGTTCACATTTGTACGGAATGCAAACCATGATGAATGACTCCCTTGATTGACGAATTTGAATAGATTTAGAGTTCTAATGGTGTCTATACTTGTTTGATTCAATCAATATACTAGGTTGTTTAGCCACATGTGTTACTTTCATGATCAATGTGTCAAAAAGTGTGTTTGGAGTCAAAAGAGGAGCATTGCTAATGAGAAATGATGGGAGGATGTCTTTAATTTTTAATTCGACAATTAATATCAATAAGAAATGAATTTCGAGATCAAGGACTCCATTGGTTGTTAAATTGAATGAATTCATGCTATAGATGTTCCATGGGCATTTTTTTCATAACGAATATAGTCATTAAGGATGAAGCAAAATTTCATTTCAACGTTATTGCATAAAAAATTCCTGGTAAAAATAAGAGGAAGCAAATTCACATGAGGTGATTAGAATGTCTCGTGATTTAAGCATTAAACCAGTTCACATTTGTACGGAATGCAAACCATGAAGAATGACTCCCTTGATTGACGGATTTAAATAGATTTAGAGTTCTAATGGTGTCTATACTTGTTTGATTCAATCAATATACTAGGTTGTTTAGCCACATGTGTTAATTTCATGATCAATTTGCCAAAAAGTGTGGTTGGAGTCAAAAGAGGAGCATTGCTAATGAGAAATGATGGGAGGATGTCTTTAATTTTTTATTCGACAATTAATATCAATAAGAAATGAATTTCAAGATCAAGGACTCCATTGGTTGTTAAATTGAATGAATTCATGTTATGGATGGTCCGTGGGCATTTTTTTCATAAAGAAAATAGCCATTAAGGATGAAGCAAAATTTAATATCAAGGTTATTGCATGAAAAAAGTCCTAGAAACAATAAAAGGAGCCTAATTCACATGAGGTGATTAGAATGCCTTGTGATTTAAGAATTAAACCAGTTCACATTTGTACGAAATACAAACCATAATGAATGACTCCCTTGATTGACCGATTTAAATAGATTGGGAGCTATAATGATGTTTATACTTGTTTGATTCAATCAATATACTAGGTTGTTTAGCCACATGTGTTGATTTCATGATCAATGTGTCAAAAAGTGTGTTTGAAGTCAAAAGAGGAGCATTGCTAATGAGAAATGATGGGAGGCTGTCTCTAATTTTTAATTCCACAATTAATATCAATAAGAAATGAATTTCAAGATCAAGGACTCCATTGGTTGTTAAATTGAATGAATTCATGTTATGGATGGTCCATGGGCATTTTTTTCATAAAGAAAATAGCCATTAAGGATGAAGCAAAATTTAATTTCAAGGTTATTGCATGAAAAAAGTCATGGTAACCATAAGAGCAGCCTAATTCACATGAGGTGATTAGAATGTCTCGTGATTTAAGAATTAAATCAGTTCACATTTGTACGAAATACAAACCATAATGAATGACTCCCTTGATTGACCGATTTAAATAGATTGGGAGCTATAATGGTGTTTATACTTGTTTGATTCAATCAATATACTAGGTTGTTTAGCCACATGTGTTAATTTCATGACCAATGTGTCAAAAAGTGTGTTTGGAGTCAAAAGAGGAGCATTGCTAATGAGAAATGATGGGAGGCTGTCTCTAATTTTTAATTCCACAATTAATATCAATAAGAAATGAATTTCAAGATCAAGGACTCCATTGGTTGTTAAATTGAATGAATTCATGTTATGGATGGTCCATGGGCATTTTTTTCATAAAGAAAATAGCCATTAAGGATGAAGCAAAATTTAATTTCAAGGTTATTGCATGAAAAAAGTCATGGTAACCATAAGAGCAGCCTAATTCACATGAGGTGATTAGAATGTCTCGTGATTTAAGAATTAAATCAGTTCACATTTGTACGAAATACAAACCATAATGAATGACTCCCTTGATTGACCGATTTAAATAGATTGGGAGCTATAATGGTGTTTATACTTGTTTGATTCAATCAATATACTAGGTTGTTTAGCCACATGTGTTAATTTCATGATCAATGTGTCAAAAAGTGTGTTTGGAGTCAAAAGAGGAGCATTGCTAATGAGAAATGATGGGAGGCTGTCTCTAATTTTTAATTCCACAATTAATATCAATAAGAAATGAATTTCAACATCGAGGACTCCATTGGTTGTTAAATTGAATGAATTCATGTTATAGATGGTCCATGGGCATTTTTTTCATAACGAATATAGTTATTAAGGATGAAGCAAAATTTCATTTCAAGGTTATTGCATAAAAAATTCCTGGTAAAAATAAGAGGAAGCAAATTCACATGAGGTGATTAGAATGTCTCGTGATTTAAGAATTAAATCAGTTTACATTTGTACGAAATACAAACCATAATGAATGACTCCCTTGATTGACCGATTTAAATAGATTGGGAGCTATAATGGTGTTTATACTTGTTTGATTCAATCAATATACTAGGTTGTTTTGCCACATGTGTTAATTTCATCATCAATGTGTCAAAAAGTGTGTTTGGAGTCAAAAGAGGAGCATTGCTAATGAGAAATGATGGGAGGCTGTCTCTAATTTTTAATTCGACAATTAATATCAATAACAAATGAATTTCAAGATCAAGGACTCCATTGGTTGTTAAATTGAATGAATTCATGTTATAGATGGTCCATCGGCATTTTTTTCATATCGAATATAGTCATTAAGGATGAAGCAAAATATAATTTCAAGGTTATTACATAAAAAATTCCTAGTAAAAATAAGGGGAACCAAATTCACATGTAGTGATTAGAATGTCTCGTGATTTAAGTATTCAACCAGTTCACATTTGTATGGAATGCAAACAATGATGAATGACTCCTCTGACTGACGGATTTAAATAGATTTAGAGTTCTAATGGTGTCTATACTTGTTTGATTCAATCAATATACTAGGTTGTTTAGCCACATGTGTTACATTCATGATCAATATGTCAAAAAGTGTGTTTGGAGTTAAAAGAGGAGCATTGCTAATGAGAAATGATGGGAGGCTGTCTTTAATATTTAATTCGACAATTAATATCAATAAGAAATGAATTTCAAGATCAAGGACTCCATTGGCTGTTAAATTGAATGAATTCATGTTATAGATGGTCCATGGGCATTTTCATCATAACGAATATAGTCATTAAGGATGAAGCAAAATTTCATTTCAAGGTTATTGCATGAAAAAAGTCCTGGTAACAATAAGAGGAGCCTAATTCACATGAGACAATTAGAATATCTCGTGATTTAAGAATTAAACCAGTTCACATTTGTACAGAATGCAAATCATGATGAATGACTGCTTTGACTGACGGATTTAAATGGATTTAGAGTTTTAAAGGTTTTTATACTTGTTTGATTCAATCAATAAAATAGGTTGTTTAGCTACATGTGTTAATTTTATGATCAATGTGTCAAAAAGTGTGTTTGGAGTCCAAAGAGGAGCATTGCTAATGTAAAATCATTTGAGGCACTTTCTAATTTTCAACTGAACAATTAATATCAATAAAAAATGAATTTCAACATCGAGAACTCCATTGGTTGTTAAATTGAATGAATTCATGTTATGGATGGTCCATGGGCATTTTTTTCATAAAGAAAATAGCCATTAAGCATGAAGCAAAATTTAATTTCAAGGTTATTGGATGAAAAAAGTCCAGGTAACAATATGAGGAGCCTAATTCACATGAGGTGATTAGAATGCCTCGTGATTTAAGAATTAAACCAGTTCACATTTGTACGAAATACAAACCATAATGAATGACTCCCTTGATTGACCGATTTAAATAGATTGGGAGCTATAATGGTGTTTATACTTGTTTGATTCAATCAATATACTAGGTTGTTTTGCCACATGTGTTAATTTCATCATCAATGTGTCAAAAAGTGTGTTTGGAGTCAAAAGAGGAGCATTGCTAATGAGAAATGATGGGAGGCTGTCTCTAATTTTTAATTCGACAATTAATATCAATAACAAATGAATTTCAAGATCAAGGACTCCATTGGTTGTTAAATTGAATGAATTCATGTTATAGATGGTCCATCGGCATTTTTTTCATATCGAATATAGTCATTAAGTATGAAGCAAAATTAGCATGTCTCGTGATTTAAGAACTAAATCAGTTCACATTTGTACAGAATGTAAACCATGATGAATGACTCCTTTGACTGAAGGATTTAAATGGATCTAGAGTTTTAATGGTTTTTATACTTGTTTGATTGAATCAATATAATAGGTTGTTTAGCTACATGTGTTAATTTTATAATGAATGTATCAATAAGAAATGAATTTCAAGATCAAGGACTCCATTGGTTGTTCAATTGAATGAATTCATGTTATGGATGGTCCATGGGCATGTTTTTCATAAAGAAAATAGCCATTAAGGATGAAGCAAAATTTAATATCAAGGTTATTGCATGAAAAAAGTCCTAGTAACAATAAGAGGAGCCTAATTCACATGAGGTGATTAGAATGCCTCGTGATTTAAGAATTAAACCAGTTCACATTTGTACGAAATACAAAGCATAATGAATGACTCTCTTGATTGACCGATTTAAATAGATTAGGAGCAATAATGGTGTTTATACTTGTTTGATTCAATCAATATGCTAGGTTGTTTAGCCACATGTGTTAATTTCATGATCAATGTGTCAAAAAGTGTGTTTGGAGTCAAAAGAGGAGCATTGCTAATGAGAAATGATGGGAGGTTGTCTCTAATTTTTAATTCGACAATTAATATCAATAAGAAATGAATTTCAACATCAAGGACTCCATTGGTTGTTAAATTGAATGAATTCATGTTATAGATGGTCCATGGGCATTTTTTTCATACAGAACATAGTCATTAAGGATGAAGCAAAATTTAATTTCAAGGATATTGCATGAAAAAAGTCCTGGTTACAATAAGAGGAGCCTAATTCACATGAGGCAATCAGAATATCTCGTGATTTAAGAATTAAATCAGTTAACATTTGTACAGAATACAAACCTTGATGAATGACTCCTTTGACTGACGGATTTAAATGGATTTAGAGTTTTAATGGTTTTTATACTTGTTTGATTCAATCAATATAATAGGTTGTTTAGCTACATGTGTTAATTTTATGATCAATGTGTCAAAAAGTGTGTTTGGAGTCAAAAGAGGAGAATTGCTAATGTGAAATCATTTGAGGCACTCTCTAATTTTTAATTGAACAATTAATATCAATAAAAAATGAATTTCAACATCAAGTACTGCATTGGTTGTGTGATTGAATGAATTCATGTTATAGATGGTCCATGGGCATTTTTTTCATAAAGAAAATAGCCATTAAGGATGAAGCAATATTTAATTTCAAGGTTATTGCATGAAAAAAGTCTTCGTAACAATAAGAGGAGCCTAATTCACATGAGGTGATTAGAATGTCTCGTGAATTAAGAATTAAACCAGTTCACATTTGTACGAAATACAAACCATAATGAA
>JBAPLH010000727.1:0-21111 GCA_037897445.1 Ceriops zippeliana
TTATTGATATTAATCGTTGAATTCAAAATTAGAGAGTGCCTCCCATCATTTCTAATTAGCAATGCTGTTCTTTTGACACCAAACACACTTTTTGACACATTGATCATGAAATTAACACATGTGGCTAAACAACCTAGTATATTGATTGAATCAAACGAGTATAAACACCATTAAAACTCTAAATCCATTTAAATCCATCAGTCAAAGGAGTCATTCATCATAGTATGCATTCCATGCAAATGTGAACTTATTTAATTTTAAAATAATATGACATTCTATTCACCTCATGTGAATTAGGCTCCTCTTATTGTTACCAAGACTATTTGTCATGCAATAACTTTCAAATTACATTTTGCTTCTTCCTTAATGATTATATTCATTACGAAAAAAATGCCCATGGACCATCTATCAATTCAATTCATTCAATTTAACAAAAATCGGAGTGCTTGATCTTGAATTTCATTTCTTATTGATATTAATCGTTGAATTCAAAATTAGAAAGTGCCTCCCATCATTTCTCATTAGTAATGCTGTTCTTTTGACTCCAAACACACTTCTTGACACATTGATCATGAAATTAACACATGTGGCTAAGCAACCTAGCAGATTGATTGAATCAAACAAAATATAAATACCATTACAACTCTAAATCCATTTAAATCCATCAGTCAAAGTAGTCATTCATCATGGTATGCATTCCATGCAAATGTGAACTTGTTTAATTCTAAAATAATAAGTCATTCTATTCACCTCATGTGAATTAGGCTCCTCTTATATTTACCAAGACTATTTGTCCTGCAATAACTTTCAAAATACATTTTGCTTCTTCCTTAATAATTATATTCATTACGAAAAGAATGCCCATGGACCGTCTATCAATTCAATTCATTCAATTTAACAAACAATGGAGTGCTTGATCTTGAATTTCATTACTTATTGATATTAATTGTTGAATTCAAAATTAGAAAGTGCCTCCCATCATTTCTCATTAGCAATGCTGTTCTTTTGACTCCAAACACACTTCTTGACACATTGATAATGCAATTCACACGTGGCGAAATAACCTAGTATATTGACTGAATCAAACAATTATTAACAGGATTAAAACTCTAAATCCATTTAAATCCATCAGTCAAAGGAGTCATTCATCATGGTCCCATTCCGTACAAATGTGAACTAGTTTAAAGCTAAAATAATAAGACATTCAATTCACTTCTTGTGAATTAGGCTCCTCTTATTGTTACCAAGACTATTTTTTGTGCAATAACTTTCAAATTACATTTTGCTTCTTCCTTAATGATTATATTCATTATGAAAAAAATGCCCACGGACCATCTATCACATGAATTCATTCAACTTTACAAACAATGGTGTGCTTGATCATTAATTTCATTTCTTATTGATATTAATTGTTGAATTCAAAATTAGAAAGTGCCTCCCATCATTTCTCATTAGCAATGCTGTTCTTTTGACTCCAAACACACTTCTTGACACATTGATCATCAAATTAACACATGTGGCTAAACAACCTAGAATATTGATTGAATCAAACAAAATATAAATACCATTACAACTCTAAATCCATTTAAATCCATCAGTCAAAGTAGTCATTCATCATGGTATGCATTCCATGCAAATGTGAACTTGTTTAATTCTAAAATAATAAGACATTCTATTCACCTCATGTGAATTAGGCTCCTCTTATTGTTACCAAGACTATTTGTCATGCAATAACTTTCAAATTACATTTTGCTTCCTCCTAAATGATTATATTCATTATGAAAAAAATGCCCATGGACCATATATCAATTCAATTCATTCAATTTAACAAACAATGGAGTGCTTGATCTTGAACTTCATTTCTTATTGATATTAATTGTTGAATTCAAAATTAGAAAGTGCCTCGCATCATTTCTCATTAGCAATGCTGTTCTTTTGACTCCAAACACACTTCTTGACACATTGATCATGCAATTCACACATGTGGCTAAACAACCTAGAATATTGATTGAATCAAACAAAATATAAATACCATTACAACTCTAAATCCATTTAAATCCATCAGTCAAAGTAGTCATTCATCATGGTATGCATTCCATGCAAATGTGAACTTGTTTAATTCTAAAATAATAAGATATTCTATTCACCTCATGTGAATTAGGCTCCTCTTATTGTTACCAAGACTATTTGTCATGCAATAACTTTCAAATTACATTTTGCTTCCTCCTTAATGATTATATTCATTATGAAAAAAATGCCCATGGACCATCTATCAATTCAATTCAATCATTTTAACAAACAATGGAGTGCTTGATCTTGAATTTCATTTCTTATTGATATTAATTTTTGAATTCAAAATTAGAAAGTGCCTCCCATCATTTCTCATTAGCAATGCTGTTCTTTTCACACCAAACACACTTTTTGACACATTGATCATGAAATTAACACATGTGGCTAAACAACCTAGTATATTGATTGAATCAAACAACTATAAAAACCATTAAAACTCTAAATCCATTTAAATCCATCAGTAAAAGAAGTCATTGATCATGGTATGCATTCCATGCAAATGTAAACTTGCTTAATTCTAAAACAATAAGACATTCTATTAACCTCATGTGAATTATGCTCCTCTTATTATTACCATGACTATTTGTCATGCAATAACTTTCAAATTACATTTTGCTTCTTCCTTAATGATTATATTCTTTATGAAAAGAATGCCCATGGCCCATCTAGCACATGAATTCATTCAATTTAACAAACAATGGAGTGCTTGATCATGAATTTCATTTCTTAATGATATTAATTGTTGAATTCAAAATTAGAGAGTGCCTCTCATCATTTCTCATTAGCAATGCTGTTCTTTTGACTCCAAACACACTTCATGACACATTGATCATCAAATTAACACATGTGGCTAAACAACCTAGTATATTGATTGAATCAAACAAAATATAAATACCATTACAACTCTAAATCCATTTAAATCCATCAGTCAAAGTAGTCATTCATCATGGTATGCATTCCATGCAAATGTGAACTTGTTTAATTCTAAAATAATAAGACATTCTATTCACCTCATGTGAATTAGGCTCTTCTTATTGTTACCAAGACTATTTGTCCTGCAATAACTTTCAAATTACATTTTGCCTCTTCCTTAATGATTATATTCATTACGAAAAAAATGCCCATGGACCGTCTATCAATTCAATTCATTCAATTTAACAAACAATGGAGTGCTTGATCTTGAATTTCATTTCTTATTGATATTAATTGTTGAATTCAAAATTAGAAAGTGCCTCGCATCATTTCTCATTAGCAATGCTGTTCTTTTGACTCCAAACACACTTCTTGACACATTGATCATGTAATTCACACATGTGGCGAAACAACCTAGTATATTGACTGAATCAAACAATTATGAACAGGATTAAAACTCTAAATCCATTTAAATCATCAATCAAAGGAGTCATTCATCATGGTTTCCATTCCGTACAAATGTGAACTAGTTTAATTCTGAAATAATAAGACATTCAATTCACCTCATGTGAATTAGACTCCTCTTATTCTTACCAAGACTATTTTTCGTGCAATAACTTTCAAATTACATTTTGCTTCTTCCTTAATGATTATATTCATTATGAAAAAAATGCCCACAGACCATCTATCACATGAATTCATTCAATTTAAAAAACAATGGAGTGCTTGATCTTGAATTTCATTTCTTATTGATATTAATTGTTGAATTAAAAATTAGAGAGTGCCTCCCATCATTTCTAATTAGCAATGCTGTTCTTTTGACTCCAAACACACTTCTTGACACATTGATCATGAAATTAACACATGTGGCTAAACAACCTAGTATATTGATTGAATCAAACAAGTATAAATAGCATTAAAACTCTAAATCCATTTAAATCCATCAGTCAAAGTAGTCATTCATCATGGTATGCTTCCCATGCAAATGTGAACTTGTTTAATTCTGAAATAATAAGACATTCTATTCACCTCATGTGAATTAGGCTCCTCTTATTTTTACCAAGACTATTTGTCATGCAATAACTTTCAAATTACATTTTGCTTCTTCCTTAATGATTATATTCATTATGAAAAAAAATGCCCACAGACCATCTATCACATGAATTCATTCAAGTTGACAAACAATGGAGTGCTTCATCTTGAATTTCATTTCTTATTGATATTAATTGTTAAATTTAAAATTAGAGATTGCCTCCCTTCATTCCTCATTAGCAATGCTGTTCTTTTGACTCCAAACACACTTCTTGACACATTGATCATGAAATTAACACATGTGGCTAAACAACCTAGTATATTGATTGAATCAAACAATTATGAACAGGATTAAAACTCTAAATCCATCAGTCAAAGTAGTCATTCATCATGGTATGCATTCCATGCAAATGTGAACTTGTTTAATTCTGAAATAATAAGACATTCTATTCACCTCATGTTAATTAGGCTCCTCTTATTTTTACCAAGACTATTTGTCATGCAATAACTTTCAAATTACATTTTGCTTCTTCCTTAATGATTATATTCATTATGAAAAAAATGCCCATGGACCAGCTATCACATGAATTCATTCAAGTTGACAAACAATGGAGTGCTTCATCTTGAATTTCATTTCTTATTGATATTAATTGTTAAATTTAAAATTAGAGATTGCCTCCCTTCATTCCTCATTAGCAATGCTGTTCCTTTGACTTCAAACCCACTTCTTGACACATTGATCATGAAATTAACGCATGTGGCTAAACAACTTAGTACATTGATTGAATCAAACAATTATGAACAGGATTAAAACTCTAAATCCATTTAAATCCATCAGTCAAAGGAGTCATTCATCATGGTTTCGATTCCGTACAAATGTGAACTAGTTTAATTCTGAAATAATAAGACATTCAATTCACCACATGTGAATTAGGCTCCTCTTATTGCAACCAAGACTATTTTTCCTGGAATAACTTTCAAATTACATTTTGCTTCTTCCTTAATGATTATATTCATTATGAAAAAAATGCCCATGGACAATCTATCACATGAATTCATTCAATTTAACAAAAAACGGCGTGCTGGATCTTGAATTTCATTTCTTATTGATATTAATCATTGAATTCAAAATTAGAGATTGCCTCTCATCATTTCTCATTAGCAATGCTGTTCTTTTGACTCCAAACACACTTCTTGACACATTGATCATCAAATTAACACATGTGGCTAAACAACACAGTATATTGATTGAATCAAGCAAAATATAAATACCATTACAACTCTAAATCCATTTATATCCATCAGTCAAAGTAGTCATTCATCATGGTATGCATTCCATGCAAATGTGAACTTGTTTAATTCTAAAATAATAAGACATTCTATTCACCTCATGTGAATTAGGCTCCTCTTATTGTTACCAAGACTATTTTTCATGCAATAACTTTCAAATTACATTTTGCTTCCTCCTAAATGATTATATTCATTATGAAAAAAATGCCCATGGACCATATATCAATTCAATTCATTCAATTTAACAAACAATGGAGTGCTTGATCTTGAACTTCATTTCTTATTGATATTAATTGTTGAATTCAAAATTAGAAAGTGCCTCGCATCATTTCTCATTAGCAATGCTGTTCTTTTGACTCCAAACACACTTCTTGACACATTGATCATGCAATTCACACATGTGGCTAAACAACCTAGAATATTGATTGAATCAAACAAAATATAAATACCATTACAACTCTAAATCCATTTAAATCCATCAGTCAAATTAGTCATTCATCATGGTATGCATTCCATGCAAATGTGAACTTGTTTAATTCTAAAATAATAAGATATTCTATTCACCTCATGTGAATTAGGCTCCTCTTATTGTTACCAAGACTATTTGTCATGCAATAACTTTCAAATTACATTTTGCTTCCTCCTTAATGATTATATTCATTATGAAAAAAATGCCCATGGACCATCTATCAATTCAATTCAATCATTTTAACAAACAATGGAGTGCTTGATCTTGAATTTCATTTCTTATTGATATTAATTTTTGAATTCAAAATTAGAAAGTGCCTCCCATCATTTCTCATTAGCAATGCTGTTCTTTTCACACCAAACACACTTTTTTTGACACATTGATCATGAAATTAAACACATGTGGCTAAACAACCTAGTATATTGATTGAATCAAACAACTATAAAAACCATTAAAACTCTAAATCCATTTAAATCCATCAGTAAAAGAAGTCATTGATCATGGTATGCATTCCATGCAAATGTAAACTTGCTTAATTCTAAAACAATAAGACATTCTATTAACCTCATGTGAATTATGCTCCTCTTATTATTACCATGACTATTTGTCATGCAATAACTTTCAAATTACATTTTGCTTCTTCCTTAATGATTATATTCTTTATGAAAAGAATGCCCATGGCCCATCTAGCACATGAATTCATTCAATTTAACAAACAATGGAGTGCTTGATCATGAATTTCATTTCTTAATGATATTAATTGTTGAATTCAAAATTAGAAAGTGCCTCCCATCATTTCTCATTAGCAATGATGTTCTTTTGACTCCAAACACAATTTTTGTCACATTGATCCTGAAATTAACACATGTGGCTAAACAGCCTTGTATATTCATTGAATCCAATAAGTATAAATACCATTAAACTCTAAATCCATTTAAATCCATCAGTCAAAGTAGTCATTCATCATGGTTTCCATTCCGTACAAATGTGAACTTGTTGAATTCTGAAATAATAAGACATTCAAGTCACCTCAAGTGAATTAGGCTCCTCTTATTGTTACCAAGACTATTTGTCATGCAATAACTTTCAAATTACATTTTGCTTCTTCCTTAATGATTATATTCATTACGAAAAAAATGCCAATGGACCATCTATCAATTCAATTCATTCAATTTAACAAAAAACGGAGTGTTGGATCTTGAATTTCATTTCTTATTGATATTAATCGTTGAATTCAAAATTAGAGAGTGCCTCTCATCATTTCTCATTAGCAATGCTGTTCTTTTGACTCCAAACACACTTCATGACACATTGATCATCAAATTAACACATGTGGCTAAACAACCTAGTATATTGATTGAATCAAACAAAATATAAATACCATTACAACTCTAAATCCATTTAAATCCATCAGTCAAAGTAGTCATTCATCATGGTATGCATTCCATGCAAATGTGAACTTGTTTAATTCTAAAATAATAAGACATTCTATTCACCTCATGTGAATTAGGCTCTTCTTATTGTTACCAAGACTATTTGTCCTGCAATAACTTTCAAATTACATTTTGCCTCTTCCTTAATGATTATATTCATTACGAAAAAAAAAATGCCCATGGACCGTCTATCAATTCAATTCATTCAATTTAACAAACAATGGAGTGCTTGATCTTGAATTTCATTTCTTATTGATATTTAATTGTTGAATTCAAAATTAGAAAGTGCCTCGCATCATTTCTCATTAGCAATGCTGTTCTTTTGACTCCAAACACACTTCTTGACACATTGATCATGTAATTCACACATGTGGCGAAACAAACCTAGTATATTGACTGAATCAAACAATTATGAACAGGATTAAAACTCTAAATCCATTTAAATCATCAATCAAAGGAGTCATTCATCATGGTTTCCATTCCGTACAAATGTGAACTAGTTTAATTCTGAAATAATAAGACATTCAATTCACCTCATGTGAATTAGACTCCTCTTATTCTTACCAAGACTATTTTTCGTGCAATAACTTTCAAATTACATTTTGCTTCTTCCTTAATGATTATATTCATTATGAAAAAAATGCCCACAGACCATCTATCACATGAATTCATTCAATTTAAAAAACAATGGAGTGCTTGATCTTGAATTTCATTTCTTATTGATATTAATTGTTGAATTAAAAATTAGAGAGTGCCTCCCATCATTTCTAATTAGCAATGCTGTTCTTTTGACTCCAAACACACTTCTTGACACATTGATCATGAAATTAACACATGTGGCTAAACAACCTAGTATATTGATTGAATCAAACAAGTATAAATAGCATTAAAACTCTAAATCCATTTAAATCCATCAGTCAAAGTAGTCATTCATCATGGTATGCTTCCCATGCAAATGTGAACTTGTTTAATTCTGAAATAATAAGACATTCTATTCACCTCATGTGAATTAGGCTCCTCTTATTTTTACCAAGACTATTTGTCATGCAATAACTTTCAAATTACATTTTGCTTCTTCCTTAATGATTATATTCATTATGAAAAAAATGCCCACAGACCATCTATCACATGAATTCATTCAAGTTGACAAACAATGGAGTGCTTCATCTTGAATTTCATTTCTTATTGATATTAATTGTTAAATTTAAAATTAGAGATTGCCTCCCTTCATTCCTCATTAGCAATGCTGTTCTTTTGACTCCAAACACACTTCTTGACACATTGATCATGAAATTAACACATGTGGCTAAACAACCTAGTATATTGATTGAATCAAACAATTATGAACAGGATTAAAACTCTAAATCCATCAGTCAAAGTAGTCATTCATCATGGTATGCATTCCATGCAAATGTGAACTTGTTTAATTCTGAAATAATAAGACATTCTATTCACCTCATGTTAATTAGGCTCCTCTTATTTTTACCAAGACTATTTGTCATGCAATAACTTTCAAATTACATTTTGCTTCTTCCTTAATGATTATATTCATTATGAAAAAAATGCCCATGGACCAGCTATCACATGAATTCATTCAAGTTGACAAACAATGGAGTGCTTCATCTTGAATTTCATTTCTTATTGATATTAATTGTTAAATTTAAAATTAGAGATTGCCTCCCTTCATTCCTCATTAGCAATGCTGTTCCTTTGACTTCAAACCCACTTCTTGACACATTGATCATGAAATTAACGCATGTGGCTAAACAACTTAGTACATTGATTGAATCAAACAATTATGAACAGGATTAAAACTCTAAATCCATTTAAATCCATCAGTCAAAGGAGTCATTCATCATGGTTTCGATTCCGTACAAATGTGAACTAGTTTAATTCTGAAATAATAAGACATTCAATTCACCACATGTGAATTAGGCTCCTCTTATTGCTACCAAGACTATTTTTCCTGGAATAACTTTCAAATTACATTTTGCTTCTTCCTTAATGATTATATTCATTATGAAAAAAATGCCCATGGACAATCTATCACATGAATTCATTCAATTTAACAAAAAACGGCGTGCTGGATCTTGAATTTCATTTCTTATTGATATTAATCGTTGAATTCAAAATTAGAGATTGCCTCTCATCATTTCTCATTAGCAATGCTGTTCTTTTGACTCCAAACACACTTCTTGACACATTGATCATCAAAATTAACACATGTGGCTAAACAACACAGTATATTGATTGAATCAAGCAAAATATAAATACCATTACAACTCTAAATCCATTTATATCCATCAGTCAAAGTAGTCATTCATCATGGTATGCATTCCATGCAAATGTGAACTTGTTTAATTCTAAAATAATAAGACATTCTATTCACCTCATGTGAATTAGGCTCCTCTTATTGTTACCAATACTATTTGTCCTGCAATAACTTTCAAATTACATTTTGCCTCTTCCTTAATGATTATATTCATTACGAAAAAAATGCCCATAGACCGTCTATCAATTCAATTCATTCAATTTAACAAAGAATGGAGTGCTTGATCTTGAATTCCATTTCTTATTGATATCAATTGTTGAATTCAAAATTAGAAAGTGCGTCGCATCATTTCTCATTAGCAATGCTGTTCTTTTGACTCCAAACACACTTCTTGACACATTGATCATGCAATTCACACACGTGGCGAAACAACCTAGTATATTGACTGAATCAAACAATTATGAACAGGATTAAAACTCTAAATCCATTTAAATCCATCAATCAAAGGAGTCATTCATCATGGTTTCCATTCCGTACAAATGTGAACTAGTTTAATTCTGAAATAATAAGACATTCAATTCACCTCATGTGAATTAGGCTCCCCTTATTGTTACCAAGACTATTTTTCGTGCAATAACTTTCAAATTACATTTTGCTTCTTCCTTCATGATTATATTCATTATGAAAAAAATGCCCATGGACAATCTATCACATGAATTCATTCAATTTAACAAAAAACGGCGTGCTGGATCTTGAATTTCATTTCTTATTGATATTAATCGTTGAATTCAAAATTAGAGATTGCCTCTCATCATTTCTCATTAGCAATGCTGTTCTTTTGACTCCAAACACACTTCTTGACACATTGATCATCAAATTAACACATGTGGCTAAACAACACAGTATATTGATTGAATCAAGCAAAATATAAATACCATTACAACTCTAAATCCATTTATATCCATCAGTCAAAGTAGTCATTCATCATGGTATGCATTCCATGCAAATGTGAACTTGTTTAATTCTAAAATAATAAGACATTCTATTCACCTCATGTGAATTAGGCTCCTCTTATTGTTACCAATACTATTTGTCCTGCAATAACTTTCAAATTACATTTTGCCTCTTCCTTAATGATTATATTCATTACGAAAAAAATGCCCATAGACCGTCTATCAATTCAATTCATTCAATTTAACAAAGAATGGAGTGCTTGATCTTGAATTCCATTTCTTATTGACATCAATTGTTGAATTCAAAATTAGAAAGTGCGTCGCATCATTTCTCATTAGCAATGCTGTTCTTTTGACTCCAAACACACTTCTTGACACATTGATCATGCAATTCACACACGTGGCGAAACAACCTAGTATATTGACTGAATCAAACAATTATGAACAGGATTAAAACTCTAAATCCATTTAAATCCATCAATCAAAGGAGTCATTCATCATGGTTTCCATTCCGTACAAATGTGAACTAGTTTAATTCTGAAATAATAAGACATTCAATTCACCTCATGTGAATTAGGCTCCCCTTATTGTTACCAAGACTATTTTTCGTGCAATAACTTTCAAATTACATTTTGCTTCTTCCTTAATGATTATATTCATTATGAAAAAAATGCCCATGGACCATCTATCACATGAATTCATTCAATTTAACAAACAATGGAGTGCTTGATCATTAATTTCATTTCTTATTGATATTAATTGTTGAATTCAAAATTAGAAAGTGCCTCCCATCATTTCTCATTAGCAATGCTGTTCTTTTGACACCAAACACTCTTTTTGACACATTGATCATGAAATTAACACATGTGGCTAAACAACCTAGTATATTGATTGAATCAAATAAGTATAAACACCATTAAAACTCTAAATCCATATAAATCCATCAGTCAAAAGGAGTCATTCATCATGGTATGCATTCCATGCAAATGTAAACTTGTTTAATTCTAAAACAATAAGGCATTCTATTCACCTCATGTGAATTAGGCTCCTCTTATTGTTACCAAGACTATTTGCCCTCCAATAACTTTCAAATTACATTTTGCTTCTTCCTTAATGATTATATTCATTACGAAAAAAATGTCCATGGACCGTCTATCAATTCAATTCATTCAATTTAACAAACAATGGAGTGCTTCATCATGAATTTCATTTCTTATAGATATTAATTGTTGAATTCAAAATTAGAAAGTGCCTCCCATCATTTCTCATTAGTAATGCTGTTCTTTTGACTCCAAACACACTTCTTGACACATTGATCATGAAATTAACACATTTGGCTAAACAACCTAGCATATTGATTGGATCAAACAAAATATAAATACCATTACAACTCTAAATCCATTTAAATCCATCAGTCAAAGTAGTCATTCATCATGGTATGCATTCCATGCAAATGTGAACTTGTTTAATTCAAAAATAATAAGACATTCTATTCACCTCATTTGAATTAGGCTCCTCTTATTGTTACCAAGACTATTTGTCCTGCAATAACTTTCAAATTACATTTTGCTTCTTCCTTAATGATTATATTCATTATGAAAAAAATGCCAACGGACCATCTATCACATGAATTCATTCAATTTAAAAAACAATGGAGTGCTTGATCTTGAATTTCATTTCTTATTGATATTAATTGTTGAATTCAAAATTAGAGAGTGCCTCCCATCATTTCTCATTAGCAATGCTGTTCTTTTGACTCCAAACACACTTCTTGACATATTGATCATGTAATTCACACATGTGGCGAAACAACCTAGTATATTGACTGAATCAAACAATTATGAACAGGATTAAAACTCTAAATCCATTTAAATCATCAATCAAAGGAGTCATTCATCATGGTTTCCATTCCGTACAAATGTGAACTAGTTTAATTCTGAAATAATAAGACATTCAATTCACCTCATGTGAATTAGACTCCTCTTATTCTTACCAAGACTATTTTTCGTGCAATAACTTTCAAATTACATTTTGCTTCTTCCTTAATGATTTATATTCATTATGAAAAAAATGCCCACAGACCATCTATCACATGAATTCATTCAAATTTAAAAAACAATGGAGTGCTTGATCTTGAATTTCATTTCTTATTGATATTAATTGTTGAATTAAAAAATTAGAGAGTGCCTCCCATCATTTCTAATTAGCAATGCTGTTCTTTTGACTCCAAACACACTTCTTGACACATTGATCATGAAATTAACACATGTGGCTAAACAACCTAGTATATTGATTGAATCAAACAACTATAAATAGCATTAAAACTCTAAATCCATTTAAATCCATCAGTCAAAGTAGTCATTCATCATGGTATGCTTTCCATGCAAATGTGAACTTGTTTAATTCTGAAATAATAAGACATTCTATTCACCTCATGTGAATTAGGCTCCTCTTATTTTTACCAAGACTATTTGTCATGCAATAACTTTCAAATTACATTTTGCTTCTTCCTTAATGATTATATTCATTATGAAAAAAATGCCCACAGACCATCTATCACATGAATTCATTCAAGTTGACAAACAATGGAGTGCTTCATCTTGAATTTCATTTCTTATTGATATTAATTGTTAAATTTAAAATTAGAGATTGCCTCCCTTCATTCCTCATTAGCAATGCTGTTCTTTTGACTCCAAACACACTTCTTGACACATTGATCATGAAATTAACACATGTGGCTAAACAACCTAGTATATTGATTGAATCAAACAATTATGAACAGGATTAAAACTCTAAATCCATTTAAATCCATCAGTCAAAGTAGTCATTCATCATGGTATGCATTCCATGCAAATGTGAACTTGTTTAATTCTGAAATAATAAGACATTCTATTCACCTCATGTTAATTAGGCTCCTCTTATTTTTACCAAGAGTTTTTTTCATGCAATAACTTTCAAATTACATTTTGCTTCTTCCTTAATGATTATATTCATTATGAAAAAAATGCCCATGGACCAGCTATCACATGAATTCATTCAAGTTGACAAACAATGGAGTGCTTCATCTTGAATTTCATTTCTTATTGATATTAATTGTTAAATTTAAAATTAGAGATTGCCTCCCTTCATTCCTCATTAGCAATGCTGTTCCTTTGACTTCAAACCCACTTCTTGACACATTGATCATGAAATTAACGCATGTGGCTAAACAACTTAGTACATTGATTGAATCAAACAATTATGAACAGGATTAAAACTCTAAATCCATTTAAATCCATCAGTCAAAGGAGTCATTCATCATGGTTTCGATTCCGTACAAATGTGAACTAGTTTAATTCTGAAATAATAAGACATTCAATTCACCACATGCGAATTAGGCTCCTCTTATTGCTACCAAGACTATTTTTCCTGGAATAACTTTCAAATTACATTTTGCTTCTTCCTTAATGATTATATTCATTATGAAAAAAATGCCCATGGACAATCTATCACATGAATTCATTCAATTTAACAAAAAACGGCGTGCTGGATCTTGAATTTCATTTCTTATTGATATTAATCGTTGAATTCAAAATTAGAGATTGCCTCTCATCATTTCTCATTAGCAATGCTGTTCTTTTGACTCCAAACACACTTCTTGACACATTGATCATCAAATTAACACATGTGGCTAAACAACACAGTATATTGATTGAATCAAGCAAAATATAAATACCATTACAACTCTAAATCCATTTATATCCATCAGTCAAAGTAGTCATTCATCATGGTATGCATTCCATGCAAATGTGAACTTGTTTAATTCTAAAATAATAAGACATTCTATTCACCTCATGTGAATTAGGCTCCTCTTATTATTACCAATACTATTTGTCCTGCAATAACTTTCAAATTACATTTTGCCTCTTCCTTAATGATTATATTCATTACGAAAAAAAAAATGCCCATAGACCGTCTATCAATTCAATTCATTCAATTTAACAAAGAATGGAGTGCTTGATCTTGAATTCCATTTCTTATTGATATCAATTGTTGAATTCAAAATTAGAAAGTGCGTCGCATCATTTCTCATTAGCAATGCTGTTCTTTTGACTCCAAACACACTTCTTGACACATTGATCATGCAATTCACACACGTGGCGAAACAACCTAGTATATTGACTGAATCAAACAATTATGAACAGGATTAAAACTCTAAATCCATTTAAATCCATCAATCAAAGGAGTCATTCATCATGGTTTCCATTCCGTACAAATGTGAACTAGTTTAATTCTGAAATAATAAGACATTCAATTCACCTCATGTGAATTAGGCTCCCCTTATTGTTACCAAGACTATTTTTCGTGCAATAACTTTCAACTTACATTTTGCTTCTTCCTTAATGATTATATTCATTATGAAAAAAATGCCCATGGACCATCTATCACATGAATTCATTCAATTTAACAAACAATGGAGTGCTTGATCATTAATTTCTTTTCTTATTGATATTAATTGTTGAATTCAAAATTAGAAAGTGCCTCCCATCATTTCTCATTAGCAATACTGTTCTTTTGACACCAAACACTCTTTTTGACACATTGATCATGAAATTAACACATGTGGCTAAACAACCTAGTATATTGATTGAATCAAATAAGTATAAACACCATTAAAACTCTAAATCCATATAAATCCATCAGTCAAAAGGAGTCATTCATCATGGTATGCATTCCATGCAAATGTAAACTTGTTTAATTCTAAAACAATAAGGCATTCTATTCACCTCATGTGAATTAGGCTCCTCTTATTGTTACCAAGACTATTTGCCCTCCAATAACTTTGAAATTACATTTTGCTTCTTCCTTAATGATTATATTCATTACGAAAAAAATGCCCATGGACCGTCTATCAATTCAATTCATTCAATTTAACAAACAATGGAGTGCTTCATCATGAATTTCATTTCTTATAGATATTAATTGTTGAATTCAAAATTAGAAAGTGCCTCCCATCATTTCTCATTAGTAATGCTGTTCTTTTGACTCCAAACACACTTCTTGACACATTGATCATGAAATTAACACATTTGGCTAAACAACCTAGCATATTGATTGGATCAAACAAAATATAAATACCATTACAACTCTAAATCCATTTAAATCCATCAGTCAAAGTAGTCATTCATCATGGTATGCATTCCATGCAAATGTGAACTTGTTTAATTCAAAAATAATAAGACATTCTATTCACCTCATTTGAATTAGGCTCCTCTTATTGTTACCAAGACTATTTGTCCTGCAATAACTTTCAAATTACATTTTGCTTCTTCCTTAATGATTATATTCATTATGAAAAAAATGCCCACGGACCATCTATCACATGAATTCATTCAATTTAAAAAACAATGGAGTGCTTGATCTTGAATTTCATTTATTATTGATATTAATTGTTGAATTCAAAATTAGAGAGTGCCTCCCATCATTTCTCATTAGCAATGCTGTTCTTTTGACTCCAAACACACTTCTTGACACATTGATTATGAAATTCACACATGTTGCTAAACAACCTAGTATGTTGACTGAATCAAACAATTATGAACAGGATTAAAACTCTAAATCCATTTAAATCCATCAATCAAAGGAGTCATTAATCATGGTTTCCATTCCGTACAAATGTGAACTTGTTTAATTCTGAAATAATAAGACATTCAATTCACCTCATTTGAATTAGGCTCTTCTTATTGTTACCAAGACTATTTGTCCTACAATAACTTTCAAATTACATTTTGCTTCTTCCTTAATGATTATATTCATTATGAAAAAAATACCCACAGACCATCTATCACATGAATTCATTCAATTTAAAAAACAATGGAGTGCTTGATCTTGAATTTCATTTCTTATTGATATTAATTGTTGAATTCAAAATTAGAGAGTGCCTCCCATCATTTCTAATTAGCAATGCTGGTTTTTTGACTCCAAACACACTTCTTGACACATTGATCATGAAATTAACACATGTGACTAAACAACCTAGTATATTGATTGAATCAAACAAGTATAAATAGCATTAAAACTCTAAATCCATTTAAATCCATCAGTCAAAGTAGTCATTCATCATGTTATGCATTCCATGCAAATGTGAACTTGTTTAATTCTAAAATAATAAGACATTCTATTCACCTCATGTGAATTAGGCTCCTCTTATTTTTACAAAGACTATTTGTCATGCAATAACTTTCAAATTACATTTTGCTTCTTCCTTAATGATTATATTCATTATGAAAAAAATGCCCACAGACCATCTATCACATGAATTCATTCAATTTAAAAAACAATGGAGTGCTTGATCTTGAATTTCATTTCTTATTGATATTAATTGTTGAATTCAAAATTAGAGAGTGCCTCCCATCATTTCTCATTAGCAATGCTGTTCTTTTGACACCAAACACACTTTTTGACACATTGATAATGAAATTAACACATGTGCCTAAACAACCTAATATATTGATTGAATCAAACAAGTATAAACACCATTAAAACTCTAAATCCATTTAAATCCATCAGTCAAAGGAGTCATTCAACATGGTATGCATTCCATGCAAATGTAAACTTGTTTAATTCTAAAACATTAAGACATTCTATTCACCTCATGTGAATTAGGCTCCTCTTATTGTTACCAAGACTATTTGTCATGCAATAACATTTAAATTACATTTTGCTTCCTCCTTAATGATTATATTCATTATGAAAAAAATGCCCATGGACCATCTATCAACTCAATTTACTCATTTTAACAAACAATGGAGTGCTTCAACTTGAATTGCATTTCTTATTGATATTGATCGTTGAATTCAAAATTACAGAGTGCCTCTCATCATTTCTCATTAGCAATGCTGTTCTTTTGACTCCAACCACACTTCTTGACACATTGATCATCAAATTAACACATGTGGCTAAACAACCTAGTATATTGATAGAATTAAACAAAATATAAATACCATTACAACTCTAAATCCATTTAAATCCATCAGTCAAAGTAGTCATTCATCATGGTATGCATTCCATGCAAATGTGAACTTGTTTAATTCTGAAATAAGAAGACATTCTATTCACCTCATGTGAATTAGGCTCCTCTTATTTTTACCAAGACTATTTGTCATGCAATAACTTTCAAATTACATTTTGCTTCTTCCTTAATGATTATATTCATTATGAAAAAAATGCCCATGGACCATCTATCGCATGAATTCATTCAAGTTGACAAACAATGGAGTGCTTCATCTTGAATTTCATTACTTATTGATATTAATTATTAATTTTCAAATTAGACATTGCCTCCCTTCATTCCTCATTAGCAATGCTGTTCTTTTGACTTCAAACCCACTTCTTGACACATTGATCCTGAAATTAACACATGTGGCTAAACAACTTAGTACATTGATTGAATCAAACAATTATGAACAGGATTAAAACTCTAAATCCATTTAAATCCATCAGTCAAAGGAGTCATTCATCATGGTTTCGATTCCGTACAAATGTGAACTAGTTTAATTTTGAAATAATAAAACATTCAATTCACCACATGTGAATTAGGCTCCTCTTATTGTTACCAAGACTATTTTTCCTGGAATAACTCTCAAATTACATTTTGCTTCTTGCTTAATGATTATATTCATTATGAAAAAAATGCCCATGGACCATCTATCACATGACTTCATTCAATTTAACAAACAATGGAGTGCTTGATCATGAATTTCATTTCTTATTGATATTAATTGTTGAATTCAAAATTAGAAAGTGCCTCCCATCATTTCTCATTAGCAATGTTGTTCTTTTGACACCAAACACACTTTTTGACACATTGATCATGAAATTAACACATGTGGCTAAACAACCTATTATATTGATTGAATCAAACAAGTATAAACACCATTAAAACTCTAAATCCATTTAAATCCATCAGTCAAAGGAGTCATTCATCATGGTATGCATTCCATGCAAATGTAAACTTGTTTAATTCTAAAACAATAAGACATTCTATTCACCTCATGTGAATTAGGCTCCTCTTATTGTTACCAAGACTATTTGTCATGCAATAACTTTCAAATTACATTTTGCTTCTTCCTTAATGATTATATATCATTACGAAAAAAAATGCCCATGGACCATCTATCAATTCAATTCATTCAATTTAACAAAAAAACGGAGTGCTGGATCTTGAATTTCATTTCTTATTGATATTAATCGTTGAAGTCAAAATTAGAGAGTGCCTCTCATCATTTCTCATTAGCAATGCTGTTCTTTTGACTCCAAACACACTTCTTGACACATTGATCATCAAATTAACACATGTGGCTAAACAACATACTATATTGATTGAATCAAGCAAAAATATAAATACCATTACAACTCTAAATCCATTTTATAACCATCAGTCAAAGTAGTCATTCATCATGGTATGCATTCCATGCAAATGTGAACTTGTTTAATTCTAAAATAATAAGACATTCTATTCACCTCATGTGAATTAGGCTCCTTTTATTGTTACCAAGACAATTTGTCCTTCAATAACTTTCAAATTACATTTTGCCTCTTCCTTAACGATTATATTCATTACGAAAAAAATGCCCATATGGACCGTCTATCAATTCAATTCATTCAATTTAACAAACAATGGAGTGCTTGATCTTGAATTTCATTTTCTTATTGATATTAATTGTTGAATTCAAAATTAGAAAGTGCCTCGCATCATTTCTCATTAGCAATGCTGTTCTTTTTGACTCCAAACACACTTCTTGACACATTGATCATGCAATTCACACATGTGGCGAAACAACCTAGTATATTGACTGAATCAAACAATTATGAACAGGATTAAAACTCTAAATCCATTTAAATCCATCAGTCAAAGGAGTCATTCATCATGGTTTCGATTATGTGAACTAGTTTAATTCTGACATAATAAGACATTCAATTCACCACATGTGAATTAGGCTCCTCTTATTATTACCAAGACTATTTTTCGTGGAATAACTTTCAAATTACATTTTGCTTCTCCCTTAATGATTATATTCATTATGAAAAAAATGCCCATGGACCATCTATCACATGAATTCATTCAATTTAACAAACAATGGAGTGCTTGATCATGAATTTCATTTCTTATTGATATTAATTGTTGAATTCAAAATTAGAAAGTGCCTCCCATCATTTCTCATTAGCAATGCTGTTCTTTTGACACCAAACACACTTTTTGACACATTGATCATGAAATTAACACATGTGTCTAAACAACCTAGTATATTGATTGAATCAAACAAGTATAAACACCATTAAAACTCTAAATCCATTTAAATCCATCAGTCAAAGGAGTCATTCATCATGGTATGCATTCCATGCAAATGTAAACTTGTTTAATTCTAAAACAATAAGACATTCTAATCACCTCATGTGAATTAGGCTCCTCTTATTGTTACCAAGACTATTTGCCCTCCAATAACTTTCAAATTACATTTTGCTTCTTCCTTATTGATTATATTCATTACGAAAAAAATGCCCATGGACCGTCTATCAATTCAATTCATTCAATTTAACAAACAATGGAGTGCTTGATCTTGAATTTCATTTCTTATTGATATTAATTGTTGAATTCAAAATTAGAAAGTGCCTCGCATCATTTCTCATTAGCAATGCTGTTCTTTTGACTCCAAACACACTTCTTGACACATTGATCATGCAATTCACACATGTGGCGAAACAACCTAGTATATTGACTGAATCAAACAATTATGAACAGGATTAAAACTCTAAATCCATTTAAATCCATCAGTCAAAGGAGTCATTCATCATGGTTTCGATTATGTGAACTAGTTTAATTCTGACATAATAAGACATTCAATTCACCACATGTGAATTAGGCTCCTCTTATTGTTACCAAGACTATTTTTCGTGGAATAACTTTCAAATTACATTTTGCTTCTCCCTTAATGATTATATTCGTTATGAAAAAAATGCCCATGGACCATCTATCACATGAATTCATTCAATTTAACAAACAATGGAGTGCTTGATCATGAATTTCATTTCTTATTGATATTAATTGTTGAATTCAAAATTAGAAAGTGCCTCCCATCATTTCTCATTAGCAATGCTGTTCTTTTGACACCAAACACACTTTTTGACACATTGATCATGAAATTAACACATGTGTCTAAACAACCTAGTATATTGATTGAATCAAACAAAGTATAAAACACCATTAAAACTCTAAATCCATTTAAATCCATCAGTCAAAGGAGTCATTCATCATGGTATGCATTCCATGCAAATGTAAACTTGTTTAATTCTAAAACAATAAGACATTCTAATCACCTCATGTGAAATTAGGCTCCTCTTATTGTTACCAAGACTATTTGCCCTCCCAATAACTTTCAAATTACATTTTGCTTCTTCCTTATTGATTATATTCATTACGAAAAAAATGCCCATGGACCGTCTATCAATTTAATTCATTCAATTTAAACAAACAATGGAGTGCTTGATCTTGAATTTCATTTCTTATTGATATTAATTGTTTGAATTCAAAATTAGAAAGTGCCTCGCATCATTTCTCATTAGCAATGCTGTTCTTTTGACTCCAAACACACTTCTTCACACATTGATCATTATACAATTCACACATGTGGCGAAACAACC
>JBAPLH010000728.1:0-39267 GCA_037897445.1 Ceriops zippeliana
TAATGAAGATCAAGGACACCATTGTTTTTTGAAATTGATCGAATTCATGGTATAAATGGTTCATGGACAATGTTTTGCAATGAATATTGTTCTTAGAAAGGACACAATAATAATTTCATGGTTATTGCATGAAAAATAGTCCTTGCAACAAAAATGGGCGCATGATTACCATGAGGTCATTAGAAAGTCTCATTATTTAGGGATTAAACCACTTAACATTAGTACAAAATTCTATCCAAGATGAATGACTCATTTGGTTGATGGAAGTAAAGACATTTAGAGTTTTAATGGTGTTTAAACTTGTATGTTTTAATTAATATTCTAGGAAGTTTAACCACAAATGTTCATTTCATGATCACTATATCAAAAAGTGTGTTTGGAACCAAAAAGGATCCTTGCTTACCAGAAATGGTAGGGGGGACACTTTATTTTGGAATTCAAACAATTAATATAAAAAAGAAATGCTAATCAAGATCAAGGACACCATTAGTTTTTTGGAATTGAACGAATTCATGGTATAAATGGTTCATGGACAATGTTTTGCAATGAATATTGTTCTTAGAAAGGACACCAAGATAATTTCATGGTGATTGCATGAAAAATAGTCCTGGCAACAAAAAGAGGAGCATGATTACCATGAGCTCATTAGAAAGTCTCATTATTTAGGCATTAAACCACTTAACATTAGCACAAAATGCTATCCAAGATGAATGACTCATTTGGTTGATGGAAGTAAAGACATTTAGAGTTTTTAATGGTGTTTTAAACTTGTATGTTTTAATTAATATTCTAGGAAGTTTAACCACAAATGTTCATTTCATGATCACTATATCAAAAAGTGTGTTTGGAACCAAAAAGGAGCCTTGCTTACCAGAAATGGTAGGGGGGACACTTTGTTTTGGATTTCAAACAATTAATATAAAAAAGCAAATGCTAATCGAGATCAAGGACACCATTGTTTTTTGGAATTGAACGAATTCATGGTATAAATGGTTCATGGACAATGTTTTGCAATGAATATTGTTCTTAGAAAGGACACAAAGATAATTTCATGGTCATCGCATGAAAAATTGTCCTCGCAACAAAAAGAGGAGCATGATTACCATGAGGTCATTAGAAAGTCTCATTATTTAGGGATTAAACCACTTAACATTAGTACAAAATGCTATCCAAGATGAATGACTCATTTGGTTGATGGAAGTAAAGACATTTAGAGTTTTAATGGTGTTTAAACTTGTATGTATTAATTAATATTCTAGGAAGTTTAACCACAAATGTTTATTCATGATCACTATATCAAAAAGTGTGTTTGGAACCAAAAAGGAGCCTTGCTTACCAGAAATGGTATAGGGGGACACTTTATTTTGGATTTCAAACAATTAATATAAAAAAAAGAAATGCTAATCAAGATCAAGGACACCATTGTTTTTTTGGAATTGAACGAATTCATGGTATAAATGGTTCATGGACAATGTTTTGCAATGAATATTGTTCTTAGAAAGGACACACAAAGATAATTTCATATGGTCATTGCATGAAAAATAGTCCTTCCTTGCAACAAAAAGAGGAGCATGATTACCATGAGGTCATTAGAAAGTCTCATTATTTAGGGATTAAACCACTTAACATTAGTACAAAATGCTATCCAAGATGAATGACTCATTTGGTTGATGGAAGTAAAGACATTTAGAGTTTTAATGGTGTTTTAAACTTGTATGTTTTAATTAATATTCTAGGAAGTTTAACCACAAATGTTTATTTCATGATCACTATATCAAAAAGTGTGTTTGGAACCAAAAAAGGAGCCTTGCTTACCAGAAATGGGTAGGGGGGACACTTTATTTTGGAATTCAAACAATTAATAAAAAAGAAATGCTAATCAAGATCAAGGACACCATTGTTTTTTTGGAATTGAACGAATTCATGGTATAAATGGTTCATGGACAATGTTTTGCAATGAATATTGTTCTTAGAAAGGACACCAAAATAATTTCATTGTCATTGCATGAAAAATAGTCCTTACAACAAAAAGAGGAGCATGATTACCATGAGGTCATTAGAAAGTCTCATTATTTAGGGATTAAACCACTTAACATTAGTACAAAATGCTATCCAAGATGAATGACTCATTTGGTTGATGGAAGTAAAGACATTTAGAGAGTTTTAATGGTGTTTAAACTTGTATGTTTTAATTAATATTCTAGGAAGTTTAACCACAAATGTTTATTCATGATCACTATATCAAAAAGTGTGTTTGGAACCAAAAAGGAGCCTTGCTTACCAGAAATGGTAGGGGGGACACTTTATTTTGGATTTCAAACAATTAATATAAAAAAGAAATGCTAATCAAGATCAAGGACACCATTGTTTTTTTGGAATTGAACGAATTCATGGTATAAATGGTTCATGGACAATGTTTTGCAATGAATATTGTTCTTAGAAAGGACACCAAGATAATTTCATGGTCATTGCATGAAAAATTGTCCTCGCAACAAAAAGAGGAGCATGATTACCATGAGGTCATTAGAAAGTCTCATTATTTAGGGATTAAACCACTTAACATTAGCACAAAATGCTATCCAAGATGAATGACTCATTTGGTTGATGGAAGTAAAGACATTTAGAGTTTTAATGGTGTTTTAAACTTGTATGTTTTAATTAATATTCTAGGAAGTTTAACCACAAATGTTCATTTCATGATCACTATATCAAAAAGTGTGTTTGGAACCAAAAAAGGAGCCTTGCTTACCAGAAATGGTAGGGGGGGACACTTTATTTTGGATTTCAAACAAATTAATATAAAAAAGAAATGCTAATCAAGATCAAGGACACCATTGTTTTTTTGGAATTGAACGAATTCATGGTATAAATGGTTCATGGACAATGTTTTGCAATGAATATTGTTTCTTAGAAAGGACACAAAGATAATTTCATGGTCATTGCATGAAAAAATAGTCCTTGCAAAAAAAGAGGAGCATGATTACCATGAGGTCATTAGAAAGTCTCATTATTTAGGGATTAAACCACTTAACATTAGTACAAAATGCTATCCAAGATGAATGACTCATTTGGTTGATGGAAGTAAAGACATTTAGAGTTTTAATGGTGTTTTAAACTTGTATGTTTTAATTAATATTCTAGGAAGTTTAACCACAAATGTTCATTTCATGATCACTATATCAAAAAGTGTGTGTTTTGGAACCAAAAAGGAGCCTTGCTTACCAGAAAATGGTAGGGGGGGACACTTTATTTTGGATTTCAAACAATTAATATAAAAAAGAAATGCTAATCAAGATCAAGGACACCATTGTTTTTTGGAATTGAACGAATTCATGGTATAAATGGTTCATGGACAATGTTTTGCAATGAATATTGTTCTTAGAAGGACACCAAAGATAATTTCATGGTCATTGCATGAAAAAATAGTCCTTGCAACAAAAAGAGGAGCATGATTACCATGAGGTCATTAGAAAGTCTCATTATTTAGGCATTAAACCACACTTAACATTAGTACAAAAAATGCTATCCAAGATGAATGACTCATTTGGTTGATGGAAGTAAAGACATTTAGAGTTTTTAATGGTGTTTAAACTTGTATGTTTTAATTAATATTCTAGGAAGTTTAACCACAAAAATGTTCATTCATGATCACTATATCAAAAAAGTGTGTTTGGAACCAAAAAGGAGCCTTGCTTACCAGAAATGGTAGGGGGGGACACTTTATTTTTTGGATTTCAAACAATTAAATATAAAAAAAAAAATGCTAAATGAAGATCAAGGACACCATTGTTTTTTTTTGGAATTGAACGAATTCATGGTATAAATGGTTCATGGACAATGTTTTGCAATGAATATTGTTCTTAGAAAGGACACAAAGATAATTTCATGGTCATTTGCATGAAAAAAATAGTCCCTTGCAACAAAAAGAGGAGCATGATTACCATGAGGTCATTAGAAAGTCTCATTATTTAGGGATTAAACCACTTAACATTAGTACAAAATGCTATCCAAGATGAATGACTCATTTGGTTGATGGAAGTAAAGACATTTAGAGTTTTAATGGTGTTTAAACTTGTATGTTTTAATTAATATTCTAGGAAGTTTAACCACAAATGTTCATTTCATGATCACTATATCAAAAAGTGTGTTTGGAACCAAAAAGGAGCCTTGCTTACCAGAAATGGTAGGGGGGACACTTTGTTTTGGATTTCAAACAATTAATATAAAAAGCAAATGCTAATCGAGATCAAGGACACCAATGTTTTTTGGAATTGAACGAATTCATGGTATAAATGGTTCATGGACAATGTTTTGCAATGAATATTGTTCTTAGAAAGGACACAATAATAATTTCATGGTTATTGCATGAAAAATAGTCCTTGCAACAAAAATGGGTGCATGATTACCATGAGGTCATTAGAAAGTCTCATTATTTAGGGATTAAACCACTTAACATTAGTACAAAATTCTATCCAAGATGAATGACTCATTTGGTTGATGGAAGTAAAGACATTTAGAGTTTTAATGGTGTTTAAACTTGTATGTTTTAATTAATATTCTAGGAAGTTTAACCACAAATGTTCATTTCATGATCACTATATCAAAAAGTGTGTTTGGAACCAAAAAGGATCCTTGCTTACCAGAAATGGTAGGGGGGGGGACACTTTATTTTTGGATTTCAAACAATTAATATAAAAAAGAAATGCTAATCAAGATCAAGGACACCATTGTTTTTTGGAATTGAACGAATTCATGGTATAAATGGTTCATGGACAATGTTTTGCAATGAATATTGTTCTTAGAAAGGACACCAAGATAATTTCATGGTCATCGCATGAAAAATTGTCCTCGCAACAAAAAGAGGAGCATGATTACCATGAGGTCATTAGAAAGTCTCATTATTTAGGCATTAAACCACTTAACATTAGCACAAAATGCTATCCAAGATGAATGACTCATTTGGTTGATGGAAGTAAAGACATTTAGAGTTTTAATGGTGTTTTAAACTTGTATGTTTTAATTAATATTCTAGGAAGTTTAACCACAAATGTTTATTCATGATCACTATATCAAAAAAGTGTGTTTGGAACCAAAAAGGAGCCTTGCTTACCAGAAATGGTAGGGGGGACACACTTTTTTTGGATTTCAAACAATTAATATAAAAAAAGAAATGCTAATCAAGATCAAGGACACCATTTTTTTTGAAATTGAACGAATTCATGGTATAAATGGTTCATGGACAATGTTTTTGCAATGAATATTGTTCTTAGAAAGGACACCAAGATAATTTCATGGTCATTGCATGAAAAAATAGTCCTTGCAACAAAAAGAGGAGCATGATTACCATGAGGTCATTAGAAAAGTCTCATTATTTAGGGATTAAACCACTTAACATTAGTACAAAATGCTATCCAAGATGAATGACTCATTTGGTTGATGGAAGTAAAAGACATTTAGAGTTTTAATGGTTTTTAAACTTGTATGTTTTTAATTAATATTCTAGGAAGTTTAACCACAAATGTTCATTTCATGATCACTATATCAAAAGTGTGTTTGGAACCAAAAAGGAGCCTTGCTTACCAGAAATGGTAGGGGGGACACTTTATTTTGGATTTCAAACAATTAATATAAAAAAGAAATGCTAATCAAGATCAAGGACACCATTGTTTTTTGGAATTGAACGAATTCATGGTATAAATGGTTCATGGACAATGTTTTGCAATGAATATTGTTCTTAGAAAGGACACCAAGATAATTTCATGGTGATTGCATGAAAAATAGTCCTTGTAACAAAAAGAGGAGCATGATTTCCATGAGGTCATTAGAAAGTCTCATTATTTAGGGATTAAACCACTTAACATTAGTACAAAATGCTATCCAAGATGAATGACTCATTTGGTTGATGGAAGTAAAGACATTTAGAGTTTTAATGGTGTTTAAACTTGTATGTTTTAATTAATATTCTAGGAAGTTTAACCACAAATGTTCATTCATTCATGATCACTATATCAAAAAGTGTGTTTTGGAACCAAAAAAAGGAGCCTTGCTTACCAGAAAATGGTAGGGGGGACACTTTATTTTGGATTTCAAACAATTAATATAAAAAAGAAATGCTAATCAAGATCAAGGACACCATTGTTTTTTGGAATTGAACGAATTCATGGTATAAATGGTTCATGGACAATGTTTTGCAATGAATATTGTTCTTAGAAAGGACACAAAGATAATTTCATGGTCATTGCATGAAAAAATAGTCCTTGCAACAAAAAGAGGAGCATGATTACCATGAGGTCATTAGAAAGTCTCATTATTTAGGGATTAAACCACTTAACATTAGTACAAAATGCTATCCAAGATGAATGACTCATTTGGTTGATGGAAGTAAAGACATTTAGAGTTTTAATGGTGTTTAAACTTGTATGTTTTAATTAATATTCTAGGAAGTTTAACCACAAATGTTTATTCATGATCACTATATCAAAAAGTGTGTTTGGAACCAAAAAGGAGCCTTGCTTACCAGAAATGGTAGGGGGGACACTTTATTTTGGATTTCAAACAATTAATATAAAAAAGAAATGCTAATCAAGATCAAGGACACCATAGTATTTTTTGGAATTGAACGAATTCATGGTATAAATGGTTCATGGACAATGTTTTGCAATGAATATTGTTCTTAGAAAGGACACCAAGATAATTTCATGGTGATTGCATGAAAAATAGTCCTTGCAACAAAAAGAGGAGCATGATTACCATGAGCTCATTAGAAAGTCTCATTATTTAGGCATTAAACCACTTAACATTAGCACAAAATGCTATCCAAGATGAATGACTCATTTGGTTGATGGAAGTAAAGACATTTAGAGAGTTTTAAATGGTGTTTAAACTTGTATGTTTTAATTAATATTCTAGGAAGTTTAACCACAAATGTTCATTTCATGATCACTATATCAAAAAGTGTGTTTGGAACCAAAAAGGAGCCTTGCTTACCAGAAATGGTAGGGGGGACACTTTGTTTTGGATTTCAAACAATTAATATAAAAAAAGAAATGCTAATCAAGATCAAGGACACCATTATTTTTTGGAATTGAACGAATTCATGGTATAAATGGTTCATGGACAATGTTTTTGCAATGAATATTGTTCTTAGAAAGGACACAAAGATAATTTCATGGTCATTGCATGAAAAATAGTCCTTGCAACAAAAAAGAGGAGCATGATTACCATGAGGTCATTAGAAAGTCTCATTATTTAGGGATTAAACCACTTAACATTAGTACAAAATGCTATCCAAGATGAATGACTCATTTGGTTGATGGAAGTAAAGACATTTAGAGTTTTAATGGTGTTTTAAACTTGTATGTTTTTTTAATTAATATTCTAGGAAGTTTAACCACAAATGTTTATTCATGATCACTATATCAAAAAGTGTGTTTGGAACCAAAAAGGAGCCTTGCTTACCAGAAATGGTAGGGGGGACACTTTATTTTGGATTTCAAACAATTAATATAAAAAAGAAATGCTAATCGAGATCAAAGGACACCATGTTTTTTTTGGAATTTGAACGAATTCATGGTATAAATGGTTCATGGACAATGTTTTGCAATGAATATTGTTCTTAGAAAGGACACAAAGATAATTTCATGGTCATTGCATGAAAAATAGTCCTTGCAACAAAAAGAGGAGCATGATTACCATGAGGTCATTAGAAAGTCTCATTATTTAGGGATTAAACCACTTAACATTAGTACAAAATGCTATCCAAGATGAATGACTCATTTGGTTGATGGAAGTAAAGACATTTAGAGTTTTAATGGTGTTTTAAACTTGTATGTTTTAATTAATATTCTAGGAAGTTTAACCACAAATGTTATTTCATGATCACTATATCAAAAAGTGTGTTTGGAACCAAAAAGGAGCCTTGCTTACCAGAAATGGTAGGGGGGGACACTTTGTATTTTGGATTTCAAACAATTAATATAAAAAAAGAAATGCTAATCAAGATCAAGGACACCCATTGTTTTTTGGAATTGAACGAATTCATGGTATAAATGGTTCATGGACAATGTTTTTGCAATGAATATTGTTCTTAGAAAGGACACAAAGATAATTTCATGGTTATTGCATGAAAAAATAGTCCTTGCAACAAAAAGAGGAGCATGATTACCATGAGGTCATTAGAAAAGTCTCATTATTTAGGGATTAAACCACTTAACATTAGTACAAAATGCTATCCAAGATGAATGACTCATTTGGTTGATGGAAGTAAAGACATTTAGAGTTTTAATGGTGTTTAAACTTGTATGTTTTAATTAATTAATATTCTAGGAAGTTTAACCACAAATGTTCATTTCATGATCACTATATCAAAAAGTGTGTTTGGAACCAAAAAGGAGCCTTGCTTACCAGAAAAAGATAGGGGGGACACTTTATTTTTGGATTTCAAACAATTAATATATAAAAAAGAAAATGCTAATCAAGATCAAGGACACACCATTGTTTTTTGGAAATTGAACGAATTCATGGTATAAATGGTTCATGGACACATGTTTTGCAATGAATATTGTTCTTAGAAAGGACACAAAGATAATTTCATGGTCATTGCATGAAAAATAGTCCTTGCAACAAAAAAAAAGGAGCATGATTACCATGAGGTCATTAGAAAAGTCTCATTATTTAGGGATTAAACCACTTAACATTAGTACACAAAATGCTATCCAAGATGAATGACTCATTTGGTTGATGGAAGTAAAGACATTTAGAGTTTTAAATGTGTGTTTTAAACTTGTATGTTTTAATTAATATTCTAGGAAGTTTGTAACCACAAATGTTTATTTCATGATCACTATATCAAAAAAAGTGTGTTTGGAACCAAAAAAGGAGCCTTGCTTTACCAGAAAAATGATAGGGGGGACACTTTATTTTGGAATTCAAACAATTAATATAAAAAAGAAATGCTAATCAAGATCAAGGACACCATTGTTTTTTGGAATTGAACGAATTCATGGTATAAATGGTTCATGGACACTGTTTTGCAATGAATATTGTTCTTAGAAAGGACACAAAAATAATTTCATGGTTAATTGCATGAAAAATAGTCCTTGCAACAAAAAGAGGGAGCATGATTACCATGAGGTCATTAGAAAGTCTCATTATTTAGGCATTAAACCACATAACATTAGTACAAAATGCAATCCAAGATGAATGACACATTTGGTTGATGGAAGTAAAGACATTTAGAGTTTTAAAGGTGTTTAGACTTGTATGTTTTAATTAATATTCTAGGGTGGTTTAACCACAAATGTTTAGTTCATGATCACTGTATTAAAAAGTGTGTTTGGAACCAAAAAGGGAGTCTTGCTTACCAGAAAATGGTAGGGGGGGACACTTTATTTTGGATTTGAAACAATTAATATAAAAAAGCAAATGCCAATCAAGATTCAAGGACATCATTGTTTTTTTTAATTGAACGAATTCATGGTATATAAATGGTTTCATGGACAATGTTTTGCAATGAATACTGTTCTTAGAAAGGACACAAAGATAATTTCATGGTCATTGCATGAAAAAAATAGTCCTTGCAAAACAAAAAGAGGAGCATGATTACCATGAGGACATTAGAAAGTTCATCATTATTTATGGATTAAACCACTTAACATTAGTAGAAAAATGCTATCCAAGATGAATGACTCATTTGGTTGATGGAAGTAAAGACATTTAGGTTTTTGAAAGGTGTTTAGACTTGAATGTTTTAATTAATATACTAGGTGAAGTTTAACACACAAATATTCATTTCATGATCACTGTATCAAAAAGTGTGTTTGGAACCAAAAAGGGAGCCTTGCTTACCAGAAAAGATACATGGGGACACTTTATTTTGGAATTTCAAACAATTAATATCAAAAAGGAAATGCTAATCAAGATCAAGGACATCATTGGTTTTTTTTAATTGAGCGAATTCATGGTATAAAATGGTTCATGGACAATGTTTTGCAATGAATATTGTTCTTAGAAAGGACACAATAATAATTTTTCATGGTTATTGCATGAAAAATAGTCCTTGCAACAAAAAAATGGGAGCATGATTACCATGAGGTCATTAGAAAGTCTCATTATTTAGGAATTAAACCACTTGTCATTAGTACAAAATGCTATCCAAGATTAATGACTCTCATTTGGTTGATGGAAATAAAGACATTTAGAGTTTTAATGGTGTTTTTAGACTTTGTATGTTTTAATTAATATACTAGGAAGTTTAACCACAAATGTTCATTTCATGATCACTGTATCAGAAAGTGTGTTTGGAACCAAAAAGGGAGCCTTGCTTACCAGAAATGGATATAGGGGGACACTTTATTTTGGAATTGAAACACAATTAATATGAAAAAAAGAAATGCTAATCAAGATTCAAGGACATCATTGTTTTTTTTGAATTGAACGAATTCATGGTATAAATGGTTCATGGACATTGTTTTGCAATGATTATATTGTTCTTAGAAAGGACACAAAGATAATTTCATGGTCATTGCATCAAAAATAGTCCTTGCAACAAAAAGAGGAGTATGATTACCATGAGGTCATTAGAAAGTCTCATTATTTAGGCATTAAACCACTTAACATTAGTACAAAATGCGATCCAAGATGAATGTCTTATTTGGTTGATGGAAGTAAAGACATTTAGAGTTTTAATAGTGTTTAAACTTGTATGTTTTAATTAATATACTAGGAAGTTTAACCACAAATGTTATTTTCATGATCACTATATCAAAAAGTGTGTTTGGAACCAATAATGGAGCCTTGCTTACCCAAAATGATAGGGGGGACACTTTATTTTGGAATTCAAACAATTAATATAAAAAGGAAATGGTAATCAAGATCAAGGACACCATTCTTTTTTGGAATTGAATGAATTCATGGTATAAATGTTTCATGGACAATGTTTTGCAATGAATATTATTCTTAGAAAGGACACAAAGATAATTTTATGGTCATTGCATGAAAAATAGACCTTGCAACAAAAAGAGGAGCATGATTACCATGAGGTCATTAGAAAGACTCATTATTTATGGATTAAACCACTCAACATTAGAACAAAATGAAATCCAAGATGAATGACTCAGTTAGTTGATGGAAGTAAAGACATTTAGGGTTTTCAAGGTGTTTAGACTGTATGTTTTAATTAATATACTAGGTGGTTTAACCACAAATATTCATTTCATGATCACTGTATTAGAATGTGTGTTTGAAACCAAAAAGGGAGCCTTGCTTACCTGAAAAGATACCTGGGACACTTTATTTTGGAATTCAAACAATTAATATCAAAAAGACAAGCTAATCAACATTGAGGACATCATTGGTTTTTTGAATTGAGCGAATTCATGGTATAAATGGTTCATGGACAATGGTTTGCAATTAATATTGTTCTTAGAAAGGACACAACAATAATTTTGTGGTTATTGCATGAAAAATAGTCCTTGCAACAAAAATGGGCGCATGATTACCATGAGGTCATTAGAAAATCTCATGATTTAGGGATTAAACCACTTAACATTAGTACAAAATCCTATCCAAGATGAATGACTCATTTGGTTGACTGAAATAAAGACATTTAGAGTTTTAATGGTGTTTAAACTTGTATGTTTTAATTAATATTCTAGGAAGTTTAACCACAAATGTGTATTCATGATCATTATATCAAAAAGTGTGTTTGGAACCAAAAAGGAGCCTTGCTTACCAGAAATGGTAGGGGGACACTTTATTTTGGATTTCAAACAATTGATATAAAAAAGAAATGCTAATCACGATCAAAAACACCATTCTTCTTTGGAATTGAATGACTTCATGGTATAAATGGTTCATGGACAATGTTTTGCAATGAATATTGTTCTTAGAAAGGACAGAAAGATAATTTCATGGTCATTGCATGAAAAATTGTCCTTGCAACGAAAAGAGGAGCATGATTACCATGAGGTCATTAGAAAGCCTTATTATTTAGGGATTGAACCACTTAACATTAGTACAAAATACTATCCAAGATGAATGACTCATTTGGTTGATGGAAGTAAAGACATTTATGGTTTGAAAGGTGTTTAAACTTGTATGTTTTAATTAATATTCTAGGAAGTTTAACCACAAATGTTCATTTCATGATCACTACATCAAAAATTGTGTTTGGAACCAAAAATGGAGCTTTGCTTACCATAAATGATAGGGAGGCAATTTAATTTTGGAATACAAAACAATTAATATAAAAAAGAAATGCTAATCAAGATCAAGGACACCATCGTTTTTTTGAATTGAACGAATTCATGGTATAAATAGTTCATGGACACTGTTTTGTAATGAATATTGTTCTTAGAAAGGACACAAAGATAATTTCATGGTTATTGCAATGAAAAATAGTCCTTGCAACAAAATGTGGAGCACGATTACCATGAGGTCATTAGAAAGTCTCATTATTTAGGGATTAAACCACTTAAATTAACATTAGTACAAAATGAAATCCAAGATGAATGACTCATTTGGTTGATGGAAGTAAAGACATTTTGGGTTTTAAAGGTGTTTAGACTTGTATGTCTTAATTAATATACTAGGTGGTTTAACCACAAATGTTCATTTCATAATCTCTGTATCAGAAAGTGTGTTTGGAACCAAAAAGGGAGCCTTGCTTACCAGAAAAGATACAGGGGACACTTCATTTTGGAATTCAAACAATTAATATCAAAAAGAAAAGCTAATCAAGATTGAGGACATCATTATTTTTTTGAATTGAATGAATTCATGGTATAAATGGTTCATGGATATTGTTTTGCAATGATTATTGTTCTTAGAAAGGACACAAAGATAATTTCATCGTCATTGCATCAAAAATGGTCCTTGCAACAAAAAAAGGAGTATGATTACCGTGAGGTCATTAGAAAGTCTCATTATTTAGGGATTAAACCACTTAACATTAGTACAAAATGTTATCCAAGATGAATGACTCATTTTGTTGAAGGAAGTAATGACATTTAGAGTTTTAATGGCATTTAAACTTGTATGTTTTAATTAATATTCTAGGAAGTTTAACCACAAATGTTCATTTCATGATCACTATATCAAAAAGTGTGTTTGGAACCAAAAAGGTGCCTTGCTTACTAGAAATGGTAGGGGGGACACTTTATTTTGGATTTCAAACAATTAGCATAAAAAAGAAATGCTAATCAAGATCAAGGACACCATTGTTTTTTGGAATTGAACGAATTGATGTTATAAATGGTTCATGGACACTGTTTTGTAATGAATATTGTTCATTGAAAGGACACAATAATAATTTCACGGTTATTGCATGAAAAATAGTCCTTGCAACAAAAATGGGCACATGATTACCATGAGGTCATTAGAAAGTCTCATTATTTACGGATTAAACCACTTAACATTAGTACAAAATGAAATCCAAGATGAATGACTCATTTGGTTGATGGAAGTAAAGACATTTACGGTTTTAAAGGTGTTTAGACTTATAATTCTTAATTAATATACTAGGTGGTTTAACCACAAATGTTCATTTCATGATCACTGTATCAGAAAGTGTGTTTGGAACCAAAAAAGGAGCCTTGCTTACCAGAAAAGATACAAGGGACACTTTATTTTGGAATTCAAAGAATTAATATCAAAAAGAAAAGCTAATCAAGATTGAGGACATCATTGGTTTTTTGAATTGAGCGAATTCATGGTATAAATGGTTCATGGACAATGTTTTGCAATGAATATTGTTCTTAGAAAGGACACAATAATAATTTTATGGTTATTGCATGAAAAATAGTCCTTGCAACAAAAATGGGCGCATGATTACCATGAGGTCATTAGAAAGTCTCATTATTTAGGGATTAAACCACTTAACATTAGCACAAAATGCTATCCAAGATGAATGAGTCATTTGGTTGATGGAAATAAAGACATTTAGAGTTTTAATGGTGTTTAAACTTGTATGTTTTGATTAATATTCTAGGAAGTTTAACCACAAATGTTCATTTCATTATCACTACATCAAAAATTGTGTTTACAACCAAAAATGGAGCTTTGCTTACCAGAAATGATAGGGAGGCAATTTATTTTGGAATACACACAATTAATATCAAAAAGAAATGCTAATCAAGATCAAGGACACCATCGTTTTTTTGAATTGAACGAATTCATGGTATAAATAGTTCATGGACACTGTTTTGTAATGAATATTATTCTTAGAAAGGACACAAACATAATTTCATAGTTATTGCATTAAAAATAGTCCTTGCAAGAAAAAGTGGAGCATGATTATCGTGAGTTCATTAGAAAGTCTCATTATTTACAGATTCAACCACTTAAAATTAGTACAAAATGAAATCCAAGATGAATGACTCATTTAGTTGATGGAAGTAAAGACATTTAGGGTTTTAAAGGTGTTTAGACTTATATGTCTTAATTAATATACTAGGTAGTTTAACCACAAATGTTCATTTCATGATCACTGTATCAGAAAGTGTGTTTGGAACCAAAAAGGGAGCCTTGCTTACCAGAAAAGATACGTGGGACACTTTATTTTGGAATTCATACAATTAATATAAAAAAGAAATGCTAATCAAGATCAAAGACACCATCGTTTTTTTGAATTGAACGAATTCATGGTATAAATAGTTGATGGACACTGTTTTGTAATGAATATTGTTCTTAGAAAGGACACAAAGATAATTTCATGGTCATTGCATGAAAAATAGTCCTTGCAACAAAGAGTGGAGCATGATTACCATGAGGTCATTAGAAAGTTTCATTATTTACAGATTAAACCACTGAACATTAGTACAAAATGAAATCCAAGATGAATGACTCATTTGGTTGATGGAAATAAAGACATTTAGAGTTTTAATGGTGTTTAAACTTGTATGTTTTAATTAATATTCTAGGATGTTTAACCACAAATGTTCATTTCATGATCACTACATCAAAAATTGTGTTTGGAACCAAAAATGGAGCTTTGCTTACCAGAAATGATAGGGAGGCAATTTATTTTGGAATACAAACAATTAATATCAAAAAGAAATGCTAATCAGGAACAAGGACACCATCGTTTTTTTGAATTGAATGAATTCATGGTATAAATAGTTCATGGACACTGTTTTGTAATGAATATTGTTCTTAGAAAGGACACAAAGATAATTTCATGCTTATTGCATTAAAAATAGTCCTTGCAACAAAAAGTGGAGCATGATTACCATAAGGTCATTAGAAAGTCTCATTATTTAGGGATTAAACCACTTAACATTAGCACAAAATGCTATCCGAGATGAATGACTCATTTGGTTGATGGAAATAAAGACATTTAGAGTTTTAATGGTGTTTAAACTTGTATGTTTTAATTAATATTCTAGGAAGTTTAACCACAAATGTTCATTTCATGATCACTACTTCAAAAATTGTGTTTGGAACCAAAAATGGAGCTTTGCTTACCAGAAATGATAGGGAGGCAATTTATTTTGGAATACACACAATTAATATCAAAAAGAAATGCTAATCAAGATCAAGGACACCATCCTTTTTTTGAATTGAACGAATTCATGGTATCAATAGTTCATGGACAGTATTTTGTACTGAATATTGCTCTTAGAAAGGACACAAAGATAATTTCATGGTTATTGCATTAAAAATAGTCCTTGCAACAAAAAGTGGAGCATGATTACCATGAAGTCATTAGAAAGTCTCATTATTTACGGATTAAACCACTTAACATTAGTACAAAATAAAATACAAGATGAATGACTCATTTGGTTGATGGAAATACAGACATTTAGAGTTTTAATGGTGTTTAAACTTGTATGTTTTAATTAATATTCTAGGAAGTTTAACCACAAATGTTCATTTCATGATCACTACATCAAAAATTGTGTTTAGAACCAAAAATGGAGCTTTGCTTACCATAAATGATAGGGAGGCAATTTATTTTGGAATACAAACAATTAATATCAAAAAGAAATGCTAATCAAGATCAAGGACACCATCATTTTTTTGAATTGAACGAATTCATGGTATAAATGTTTCATGGACAATGTTTTGCAATGAATATTGTTCTTAGAAAGGACACAAAGATAATTTCATGGTCATTGCATGAAAAATAGTCCTTGCAACAAAAAGAGGAGCATGATTACCATGAGGTCATTAGAAAGTCTCATTATTTGGGCATTAAAGTGCATAACATGAGGACAAATTGCAATCCATGAGAATGACTCATTTGGTTGATGGAAGTATAGACATTTTGAGTTTTAAATGCATTTAGGCCTGTATCTTTTAATTAATATACATACTAGTTTAACCACATATGTTCATTTCATGATCACTATATCAAAAATTGTGTTTGGAAGAAAAAGGGAGTTTGCTTACCAAAAATAATAGGGAGGCAATTTATTTTGGAATACAAACAATTAATATAAAAAGGACACAAAGATAATTTCGTGGTTATTGGATTAAAAATAGTCCTTGTAACAAAAATAGGAGCATAATTACCATGAGGTCATTAGAAAGTCTCATTATTTACGGATTAAACCACTTAACATTAGTACAAAATGAAATCCAAGATGAATGACTCATTTGGTTGATGGAAGTAAAGACATTTAGGGTTTGAAATGTGTTTAACCTTGTATGGTTTAATTAATATACTAGGTGGGTTAACCACAAATGTTCATTTCATGATCACTGTATAAGAAAGTGTGTTTCGAACCAAAAAGGGAGCCTTCCTTACAAGAAAAGATAATTTCATGGTTATTGCATGAAAAATAGTCCTTTCAACAAAAAGAGGAGCATGATTACCATGAGCTCATTAGAAAGTCTCATTATTTAGGCATTAAACTGCATAACATTAGGACAAATTGCAATCCAAGAGAATGACTCATTTGGTTGATGGAAGTAAAGACATTCTGAGTTTTAAACACGTTTAGGCTTGTATCTTTTAATTAATATACATACTAGTTTAACCACATATGTTCATTTCATGATCACTATATCACAAATTGTGTTTGCAACCAAAAAGGGAGTTCGCTTACCAGAAATGATAGGGAGGCAATTTATTTTGGAATACAAACAATTAATATCAAAAAGAAATGCTAATCAAGATCAAGAACACCATCGTTTTTTTTAATTGAAGGAATTCATGGTATAAATAGTTCATGGACACTGTATTGTAATGAATATTGTTCTTGGAAAGGACACAAAGATAATTTCATGGTTATTGCACGAAAAATAGTCCTTGCAACAAAAAGAGGAGCATGATTACCATAAGGACATTAGAAAGACTCATTATTTATGGATTAAACCACTTAACATTAGTACAAAATGAAATCCAAGATGAATGACTCATTTGGTTAATGGAAGTAAAGACATTTAGGGTTGTCAAGTTGTTTAGACTTATATATTTTAATTAATATGCTAGGTGGTTTAACCACAAATGTTCATTTCATGATCACTGTATTAGAATGTGTGTTTGAAACCAAAAAGGGAGCGTTGCTTACCAGAAAAGATATAGGGGACACTTTATTTTGGAATTGAAACAATTAATATCAAAAGGAAAAGCTAATCAAGATTGAGGACATCATTGTTTTTTTGAATTTAACGAATTCATGGTATAAATGGTTCATGGACAATGTTTTGCAATGAATATTGTTCTTGGAAAGGAGACAAAGATAATTTCATGGTCATTGAATGAAAAATTGTCCTTGCAACAAAAAGAGGAGCATGATTACCATGAGGTCATCAGACAGTCTAATTATTTAGGGACTAAACCACTTAACATTAGTACAAAATGCTATCCAAGATGAATGACTCATTTGGTTGATGGAAGTAAAGACATTTAGAGTTTTAATGGTGTTTAAACTTGTATGTTTTAATTAATATTCTAGGAAGTTTAACCACAAATGTTCATTTCATCATCACTATATAAAATAGTGTTTTTGGAACCAAAAAGGAGCCTTGCTTACCAGAAATGGTAGGGGCGACACTTTATTTTGGATTTCAAAAACTTAATATAAAAAAAATTGCTAATCAAGATCAAGGACACCATTGTTTTTTGGAATTGAACGAATTCATGGTATAAATGGTTCATGGACAATGTTTTGCAATAAATATTGTTCTTAGAAAGGACACAAAGATAATTTCATGGTCATTGCATGAAAAATTGTCCTTGCAACAAAAAGAGGAGCATGATGACCATGAGGTCATTAGAAAGCCTTATTATTTAGGGATTAAACCACTTAACATTTGTACAAAATGCTAACCAAGATGAATGACTCATTTAGTTGATGGAAGTAAAGACATTTAGAGTTTTAATGGCGTTTAAACTTGTATGTTTTAATTAATATTCTAGGAAGTTTAACTACAAATGTTCATTTCATGATCACTGTATTAGAAAGTGTGTTTGAAATCAAAAAGGGAGCCTTGCTTACCAGAAAAGTTACAAGGACACTTTATTTTGGAATTCAAACAATTAATATCAAAAAGAAAAGCTAATCAAGATTGAGGACATCATTGTTTTTTTGTATAGAACGAATTCATGGTATAAATGGTTCATGGACAATGTTTTGCATTGAATATTGTTCTTAGAAAGGACACAATAATAATTTTGTGGTTATTGCATGAAAAATAGTGCTTTCAACAAAAATGGGCACATGATTACCATAAGGTCATTAGAAAGACTCATTATTTAGGGATTAAACCACTTAACATTAGTAGAAAATGCTATCGAAGATGAATGACTCATTTGGTTGATGGAAGTAAAGGAATTTAGAGTTTTAATGGTGTTTAAACTTGTATGTTTTAATTAATATACTAGGAAGTTTAACCACAAATGTTCTTTTCATGATCAATATATCAAAAAGTGTGTTTGGAACCAAAAAGGAGCCTTGCTTACCAGAAATGGTAGGCGGGACACTTTATTTTGCATTTCAGACAATTAATATAAAACAGAAATGCTAATCAAGATGAAGGACACCATTGTTCTTTGGAATTGAACGACTTCATGGTATAAATGTTTCATGGACAATGTTTTGCAATGAATATTGTTCTTAGAAAGGAGACAAAGATAATTTTATGGTCATTGCATGAAAATTTGTCCTTGTAACAAAAAGAGGAGCATGATTACCATGAGATCATTAGAAAGTCTTATTACTTTGGGATTAAACCACTTAACATTAGTATAAAATGTCATCCAAGATGAATGACTCATTTCGTTTATGGAAGTAAAGACATTTAGAGTTTTAATGGTGTTCAAACTTGCATGTTTTAATTAATATTATAGGAAGTTTAACCACAATGTTTATTCATGATCACTATATCAAAAAGTGTGTTTGGAACCAAAAAGGAGCCTTGCTTACGAGAAATGGAAGGGGGGACAATTTATTTTGGATTTCAAACAATTAATATAAAAAAGAAATGCTAATCAAGATCAAGTACACCATTGTTTTTTAGAATTGATCGAATTGCTGATATAAACGGTTCATGGACAATGTTTTGCAATGAATATTGTTCTTAGAAAGGACACCATAATAATTTCATGGTTATTGCATGAAAAATTGTTCTTGCAACCAAAATGGGCGCATGATTACCATGAGGTCATTAGAAAGTCTCATTATTTAGGGATTAAACCACTTAACATTAGTACAAAATTCTATCCAAAATGAATGAATCATTTTGTTGATGGAAGTAAAGACATTTAGGATTTTAAAGGTATTTAGACTTCTATGTTTTAATTAATATACTAGTTAGTTTAACCATAAATGTTCAGTTCGTGATCACTGTATCAAAAAGTGTGTTTGGAACCACAAAGGAAGCCTTGCTTACCAGAAAAGATACGGGGGACACTTTATTTTGGAACTCAATCAATTAATAACAAAAAGTAAAGCTAATCAAGATTGAGGACATCATTGTTTTTTTGAATTTAACGAATTCATGGTATAAATGGTTCGTGGACAATATTTTGCAATGAATATTTTTGTTGGAAAGGACACAATAATAATTTTGTGGTGATTGCATGAAAAATAGTCCTTGCAACAAAAATGGGCACATGATTACCATGAGGTCATTAGAAAGTGTCATTATTTAGGGATTAAACCACTTAACATTAGTACAAAATGCTATCCAAGATGAATGACTCATTTGGTTGATGGAAGTAAAGAAATTTAGAGTTTTTAAAGGTATTTAGACTTGTATGTTTTAATTAATATACTAGGTAGTTTAACCATAAATGTTTATTTCATGATCACTATATCAGAAAGTGTGTTTGGAACCAAAAAGGGAGCCTTGCTTACCATAAAAGATACGGGAGACACTTTATTTTTGAATTCAAACAATTAATATCAAAAAGAAATGCTAATCACGATTGAGGACATCATAGTTTTTTTGAATTTAACGAATTTATGGTATAAATGGTTCATGGACAATGTTTTGCAATGAATATTTTTCTTGGAATGGACACAAAGATAATTTCATGGTCATTGCATGAAGAATAGTCCTTGCAACAAAAAGAGGAGAATGATTACCATGAGGTCATTAGAAAGTCTCATTATTTAGGCATTAAACCGCATAACATTAGGACAAATTGCAATCCAAGAGAATGACTCATTTGGTTTATGGAAGTAAAGACATTTTGAGTTTTAAACGCGTTTAGGCTTGTATCTTTTAATTAATATACATCCTCGTTTAACCACATATGTTCATTTCATGATCACTATATCAAAAATTGTGTTTGGAACCAGAAATGGAGTTCGCTTACCAGAACTGATAGGGAGGCAATTTATTTTGGAATACAAACAATTAATATCAAAAAGAAATGCTAATCAAGATTAAGGACCCCATGGTTTTTTGGAATTGAATGAATTCATGGTATAAATACTTCAAGGACACTGTTTTGTAATGAATATTTTTCTTAGAAAGGACACAAACATAATTTCATGGTTATTGCATTAAAAATAGTCCATGCAACAAAAAGAGGAGCATGATTACCATGAGGTCATTAGAAAGTCTCATTATTTACGGATTAAACCACTTATCATTAGTACAAAATGAAATCCAAGATGAATGACTCATTTGGTTGATGGAAGTAAAGACATTTAGGGTTTTAATGGTGTTTAGACTTGTATGTTTTAATTAATATACTAGGTGGTTTAACCACAAATGTTCATTTCATGATCACTATATCAGAAAGTGTGTTTGAAACCAAAAAGGGAGCCTTGCTTGCTTACGGAAAAGATACAGGGGACACTTTATTTTGGAATTCAAAAACAATTAATATCAAAAAGAAAAGCTAATCAAGATTGAGGACATCATTGTTTTGTTGAATTGAATGAATTCATGGTATAAATGGTTCATGGACATTGTTTTGCAATGATTATTGTTCTTAGAAAGGACACAAAGATAATTTCATCGTCATTGCATAAAAAATGGTCCTTGCAACAAAAAAAAGGAGTATGATTACCATGAGGTCATCAGAAAGTCTCATTATTTAGGGATTAAACCACTTAACATTAGTACAAAATGCTATCCAAGATAAATGACTCATTTTGTTGAAGGAAGTAATGACATTTAGTGTTTTAATGGTGTTTAAACTTGTATGTTTTAATTAATATACTAGGAAGTTTAACCATAAATGTTCTTTTCATGATCAATATATCAAAAAGTGTATTTGGAACCAAAAATGGAGCCTTGCTTACCCAAAATGATAGGGGTGACACTTTATTTTGGGATTCAAAACAATTAATATAAAAAGGAAATGGTAAATCAAGATCAAGGACATCATTGTTTTTTGGAATTGAACGAATTGATGTTATAAATGGTTGATGGACACTGTTTTGTAATGAATATTTTTCATTAGAAAGGACACAATAATAATTTCACGGTTATTGCATGAAAAATAGTCCTTGCAACAAAAATGGGCACATGATTACCATAAGGTCATTAGAAAGTCTCATTATTTAGGAATTAAACCACTTAACATTATTACAAAATGAAATCCAAGATGAATGACTCATTTGGTTGATGGAAGTAAAGACATTTAGGGTTTTAAAGGTGTTTAGACTTATATTTCTTAATTAATATACTAGGTGGTTTAACCACAAATGTTCATTTCATGATCACTGTATCAAAAAGTGTGTTTGAAACCAAAAAAGGGAGCCTTGCTTACCAGAAAAGATACAGGGGACACCTTATTTTGGAATTCAAACAATTAATATCAAAAAGGAACACTAATCAAGATTTAAGACATCATTGGTTTTTTGAATTGAGCGAATTCATGGTATAAATGGTTCATGGACAATATTTTGCAATGAATATTGTTCTTAGAAAGGACACAATAATAATTTTATGGTTATTGCATGAATAATAGTCCTTGCAACAAAAATGGGCGCATGATTACCATGAGGTCATTGGAAAGTCTCATTATTTAGGGATTAAACCACTTAACATTAGTACAAAATGCTATCCAAGATGAATGACTCATTTGGTTGATGGAAGTAAAGACATTTAGAGTTTTAATGGCGCTTAAACTTGTATGTTTTAATTAATATTCTGGGAAGTTTAACCACAAATGTTCATTTCATGATCACTGTATTAGAAAGTGTGTTTGAAACCAAAAAGGGAGCCTTGCTTACCAGAAAAGATACAGGGACACTTTATTTTGGAATTCAAACAATTAATATCAAAAAGTAGAGCTAATCAAGATTGAGGACATCATTGTTTTTTTGAATTTAACGAATTCATGGTATAAATGGTTCATTGACAATGTTTTGCAATGAATATTTTTCTTGGAAAGGACACAATAATAATTTTGTGGTGATTGCATGAAAAATAGTCCTTGCAACAAAAATGGGCACATGATTACCATGATGTCATTAGAAAGTCTCATTATTTAGGAATTAAACCACTTAACATTATTACAAAATGAAATCCAAGATGAATGACTCATTTGGTTGATGGAAGTAAAGACATTTAGGGTTTTAAAGGTGTTTAGACATATATTTCTTAATGAATATACTAGGTGGTTTAACCACAAATGTTCATTTCATGATCACTGTATCAAAAAGTGTGTTTGAAACCAAAAAAGGGAGCCTTGCTTACCAGAAAAGATACAGGGGACACTTTATTTTGGAATTCAAACAATTAATATCAAAAAGAAAAGCTAATCAAGATTGAGGACATCATTGTTTTTTTGAATTGAACGAATTCATGGTATAAATGGTTCATGGACAATGTTTTGCAATGAATATTTTTCTTGGAAAGGACACAAAGATAATTTCATGGTCATTGCATGAAAAATAGTCCTTGCAACAAAAAGAGGAGAATGATTACCATGAGGTCATTAGAAAGTCTCATTATTTGGGCATTAAACCGCATAACATTAGGACAAATTGCAATCCAAGAGAATGACTCATTTGGTTTATGGAAGTAAAGACATTTTGAGTTTTTTTAAACGCGTTTAGGCTTGTATCTTTTAATTAATATACATCCTAGTTTAACCACATATGTTCATTTCATGATCACTATATCAAAAATTGTATTTGGAACCAGAAATGGAGTTCGCTTACCAGAAATGATAGGGAGGCAATTTATTTTGGAATACAAACAATTAATATCAAAAAGAAATGCTAATCAAGATCAAGGACACCATCGTTTTTTTTTAATTGAACGAATTCATGGTATAAATAGTTCATGGACACTGTTTTGTAATGAATATTGTTCTTGGAAAGGACACAAAGATAATTTCATGGTTATTGCATGAAAAATAGTCCTTGCAACAAAAAGAGGAACATGATTACAATGAGGTCATTAGAAAGTCTTATTATGTATGGATTAAACCACTTAACATTAGTACAAAATGAAATCCAAGATGAATGACTCATTTGGTTGATGGAAGTAAAGACATTTAGGGTTTTAATGGTGTTTAGACTTGTATGTTTTAATTAATATACTATGTGGTTTGACCACAAATGTTCATTTCATGATCACTGTATTAGAAAGTGTGTTTGAAACCAAAAAGGGAGCCTTGCTTACCAGAAAAGATACAGGGGACACTTTATTTTGGAATTCAAACAATTAATATCAAAAAGTAGAGCTAATCAAGATTGAGGACATCATTGTTTTTTTTAATTTAACGAATTCATGGTATAAATGGTTCATGGACAATGTTTTGCAATGAATATTTTTCTTGGAAAGGACACAATAATAATTTTGTGGTGATTGCATGAAAAATAGTCCTTGCAACAAAAAATGGGCACATGATTACCATGAGGTCATTAGAAAGTCTCATTATTTAGGGATTAAACCACTTAACATTAGTACAAAATTCTATTCAAGATGAATGACTCATTTGGTTGATGCAAGTAAAGAAATTTAGAGTTTTTTAAATGTATTTTAGACTTGTATGTTTTAATTAATATACTATGTAGTTTAACCATAAATGTTAATTTCATGATCACTGTATCAGAAACTGTGTTTGGAACCAAAAAGGGAGCCTTGCTTACCAGAAAAGATAAGGGGGACACTTTATTTTGGAATTCAAAACAATTAATATCAAAAAGAAACAGCTAATCAAGATTGAGGACATCATTTTTTTTTTTGGAATTGAATGAATTCATGGTATAAATGGTTCATGGACAATGTTTTGCAATGGATATTTTTCTTGGAAAGGACACAGAGATAATTTCATGGTCATTGCATGAAGAATAGTCCTTGCAACAAAAAGAGGAACATGATTACGATAAGGTCATTAAAAAGTCTCATTATTTATGGATTAAACCACTTAACATTAGTACAAAATGAAATCCAAGATGAATGACTCATTTGGTTGATAGAAGTAAAGACATTTAGGGTTCTAAATGTGTTTAAACTTGTATGTTTTAATTAATATACTAGGTGGTTTAACCACAAATGTTCATTTCATGATCACTGTATTAGAAATTGTGTTTGAAACCAAAAAGGGAGCCTTGCTTAACAGAAAAGATACAGGGGGACACTTTATTTTGGAATTCAAACAATTAATATCAAAAAGAAAAGCTAATCAAGATTGAGGACATCATTGTTTTTTTTGAATTGAACGAATTCATGGTATAAATGGTTCATGGACAATGTTTTGCAATGAATATTGTTCTTAGAAAGGACACAATAATAATAATTTTGGGGTTATTGCATGAAAAATAGTCCTTGCAACAAAAATGGGCACATGATTACCATGATGTCATTAGAAAGTCTCGTTATTTAGGGATTAAACCACTTAACATTAGTACACAATGCTATCCAAGATGAATGACTCATGTGGTTGATGGAAGTAAAAGAAATTTAGAGAGTTTTAAAGGTATTTAGACTTGTATGTTTTAATTAATATAACTAGGTAGTTTAACCATCAATGTTAATTTCATGATCACTGTATCAGAATGTGTGTTTGGAACCAAAAAGGGAGCGTTGCTTACCAGAAAAGATAAGGGGGACACTTTATTTTGGAATTCAAACAATTAATATCAAAAAGAAAAGCTAATCAAGATTGAGGACATCATTGTTTTTTTTGAATTGAACGAATTCATGGTATAAATGGTTCATGGACAATGTTTTGCAATGAATATTTTTCTTGGAAAGGACACACAGATAATTTCATGGTCATTGCATGAAAAATAGTCCTTGCAACAAAAAGAGGAGAATGATTACCATGAGGTCATTAGAAAGTCTCATTATTTGGGCATTAAACCGCATAACATTAGGACAAATTGCAATCCAAGAGAATGACTCATTTGGTTTATGGAAGTAACGACATTTTGAGTTTTAAACGCGTTTAGGCTTGTATCTTTTAATTAATATACATCCTAGTTTAACCACATATGTTCATTTCATGATCACTATATTAAAAATTGTATTTGGAACCAGAAATGGAGTTCGCTTACCAGAAATGATAGGGAGGCAATTTATTTTGGAATACAAACAATTAATATCAAAAAGAAATGCTAATCAAGATCAAGGACACCATCGTTTTTTTTAATTGAACGAATTCATGGTATAAATAGTTCATGGACACTGTTTTGTAATGAATATTGTTCTTGGAAAGGACACAAAGATAATTTCATGGTTATTGCATGAAAAATAGTCCTTGCAACAAAAAGAGGAACATGATTACAATGAGGTCATTAGAAAGTCTTATTATGTATGGATTAAACCACTTAACATTAGTACAAAATGAAATCCAAGATGAATGACTCATTTGGTTGATGGAAGTAAAGACATTTAGGGTTTTAATGGTGTTTAGACTTGTATGTTTTAATTAATATACTATGTGGTTTGACCACAAATGTTCATTTCATGATCACTGTATTAGAAAGTGTGTTTGAAACCAAAAAGGGAGCCTTGCTTACCAGAAAAAGATACAGGGACACTTTATTTTGGAATTCAAACAATTAATATCAAAAAGTAGAGCTAATCAAGATTGAGGACATCATTGTTTTTTTTAATTTAACGAATTCATGGTATAAATGGTTCATGGACAATGTTTTGCAATGAATATTTTTTTCTTGGAAAGGACACAATAATAATTTTGTGGTGATTGCATGAAAAAAAATAGTCCTTGCAACAAAAAATGGGCACATGATTACCATGAGGTCATTAGAAAGTCTCATTATTTAGGGATTAAACCACTTAACATTAGTACAAAATTCTATTCAAGATGAATGACTCATTTGGTTGATGCAAGTAAAGAAATTTAGAGTTTTTAAATGTATTTAGACTTGTATGTTTTAATTAATATACTATGTAGTTTAACCATAAATGTTAATTTCATGATCACTGTATCAGAAACTGTGTTTGGAACCAAAAAGGGAGCCTTGCTTACCAGAAAAGATAAGGGGGACACTTTATTTTGGAATTCAAACAATTAATATCAAAAAGAACAGCTAATCAAGATTGAGGACATCATTGTTTTTTTGGAATTGAATGAATTCATGGTATAAATGGTTCATGGACAATGTTTTGCAATGAATATTTTTCTTGGAAAGGACACAGAGATAATTTCATGGTCATTGCATGAAGAATAGCGTTGCAACAAAAAAGAGGAACATGATTACGATAAGGTCATTTAAAAAGTCTCATTATTTATGGATTAAACCACTTAACATTAGTACAAAATGAAATCCAAGATGAATGACTCATTTGGTTGATAGAAGTAAAGACATTTAGGGTTCTAAATGTGTTTAAACTTGTATGTTTTAATTAATATACTAGGTGGTTTAACCACAAATGTTCATTTCATGATCACTGTATTAGAAATTGTGTTTGAAACCAAAAAGGGAGCCTTGCTTAACAGAAAAGATACAGGGGACACTTTATTTTGGAATTCAAACAATTAATATCAAAAAGAAAAGCTAATCAAGATTGAGGACATCATTGTTTTTTTGAATTGAACGAATTCATGGTATAAATGGTTCATGGACAATGTTTTGCAATGAATATTGTTCTTAGAAAGGACACAATAATAATTTTGGGGTTATTGCATGAAAAATAGTCCTTGCAACAAAAATGGGCACATGATTACCATGAGGTCATTAGAAAGTATCGTTATTTAGGGATTAAACCACTTAACATTAGTACACAATGCTATCCAAGATGAATGACTCATGTGGTTGATGGAAGTAAAGAAATTTAGAGTTTTTAAAGGTATTTAGACTTGTATGTTTTAATTAATATACTAGGTAGTTTAACCATCAATGTTAATTTCATGATCACTGTATCAGAATGTGTGTTTGGAACCAAAAAGGGAGCCTTGCTTACCAGAAAAGATAAGGGGGACACTTTATTTTGGAATTCAAACAATTAATATCAAAAAGAAAAGCTAATCAAGATTGAGGACATCATTGTTTTTTTGAATTGAACGAATTCATGGTATAAATGGTTCATGGACAATGTTTTGCAATGAATATTTTTCTTGGAAAGGAGACACAGATAATTTCATGGTCATTGCATGAAAAATAGTCCTTGCAACAAAAAGAGGAGAATGATTACCATGAGGTCATTAGAAAGTCTCATTATTTGGGCATTAAACCGCATAACATTAGGACAAATTGCAATCCAAGAGAATGACTGATTTGGTTTATGGAAGTAAAGACATTTTGAGTTTTAAACGCGTTTAGGCTTGTATCTTTTAATTAATATACATCCTAGTTTAACCACATATGTTCATTTCATGATCACTATATTAAAAATTGTATTTGGAACCAGAAATGGAGTTCGCTTACCAGAAATGAGTTCGCTTACCAGAAATGATAGGGAGGCAATTTATTTTGGAATACAAACAATTAATATCAAAAAGAAATGCTAATCAAGATCAAGGACACCATCGTTTTTTTTTTTAATTGAACGAATTCATGGTATAAATAGTTCATGGACACTGTTTTGTAATGAATATTGTTCTTGGAAAGGACACAAAGATAATTTCATGGTTATTGCATGAAAAATAGTCCTTGCAACAAAAAGAGGAACATGATTACAATGAGGTCATTAGAAAGTCTTATTATGTATGGATTAAACCACTTAACATTAGTACAAAATGAAATCCAAGATGAATGACTCATTTGGTTGATGGAAGTAAAGACATTTAGGGTTTTAATGGTGTTTAGACTTGTATGTTTTAATTAATATACTATGTGGTTTAACCACAAATGTTCATTTCATGATCACTGTATTATTAGAAAGTGTGTTTGAAACCCAAAAAGGGAGCCTTGCTTACCAGAAAAGATACAGGGACACTTTATTTTGGAATTCAAACAATTAATATCAAAAAGTAGAGCTAATCAAGATTGAGGACATCATTGTTTTTTTGAATTTAACGAATTCATGGTATAAATGGTTCATTGACAATGTTTTGCAATGAATATTTTTCTTGGAAAGGACACAATAATAATTTTGTGGTGATTGCATGAAAAATAGTCCTTGCAACAAAAATGGGCACATGATTACCATGATGTCATTAGAAAGTCTCATTATTTAGGAATTAAACCACTTAACATTATTACAAAATGAAATCCAAGATGAATGACTCATTTGGTTGATGGAAGTAAAGACATTTAGGGTTTAAAAAGGTGTTTAGACATATATTTCTTAATGAATATACTAGGTGGTTTTAACCACAAATGTTCATTTCATGATCACTGTATCAAAAAGTGTGTTTGAAACCAAAAAAGGGAGCCTTGCTTACCAGAAAAGATACAGGGGACACTTTATTTTGGAATTCAAACAATTAATATCAAAAAAAGAAAAGCTAATCAAGATTGAGGACATCATTGTTTTTTTGAATTGAACGAATTCATGGTATAAATGGTTCATGGACAATGTTTTGCAATGAATATTTTTCTTGGAAAGGACACAAAGATAATTTCATGGTCATTGCATGAAAAATAGTCCTTGCAACGAAAAGAGGAGAATGATTACCATGAGGTCATTGGAATTGAATGAATTCATGGTATAAATACTTCAAGGACACTGTTTTGTAATGAATATTTTTCTTAGAAAGGACACAAACATAATTTCATGGTTATTGCATTAAAAATAGTCCATGCAACAAAAAGAGGAGCATGATTACCATGAGGTCATTAGAAAGTCTCATTATTTACGGATTAAACCACTTATCATTAGTACAAAATGAAATCCAAGATGAATGACTCATTTGGTTGATGGAAGTAAAGACATTTAGGGTTTTAATGGTGTTTAGACTTGTATGTTTTAATTAATATACTAGGTGGTTTAACCACAAATGTTCATTTCATGATCACTATATCAGAAAGTGTGTTTGAAACCAAAAAGGGAGCCTTGCTTACCGGAAAAGATACAGGGGACACTTTATTTTGGAATTCAAACAATTAATATCAAAAAGAAAAGCTAATCAAGATTGAGGACATCATTGTTTTGTTGAATTGAATGAATTCATGGTATAAATGGTTCATGGACATTGTTTTGCAATGATTATTGTTCTTAGAAAGGACACAAAGATAATTTCATCGTCATTGCATAAAAAATGGTCCTTGCAACAAAAAAAGGAGTATGATTACCATGAGGTCATCAGAAAGTCTCATTATTTAGGGATTAAACCACTTAACATTAGTACAAAATGCTATCCAAGATAAATGACTCATTTTGTTGAAGGAAGTAATGACATTTAGTGTTTTAATGGTGTTTAAACTTGTATGTTTTAATTAATATACTAGGAAGTTTAACCATAAATGTTCTTTTCATGATCAATATATCAAAAAGTGTATTTGGAACCAAAAATGGAGCCTTGCTTACCCAAAATGATAGGGGTGACACTTTATTTTGGGATTCAAACAATTAATATAAAAAGGAAATGGTAATCAAGATCAAGGACATCATTGTTTTTTGGAATTGAACGAATTGATGTTATAAATGGTTGATGGACACTTTTTTGTAATGAATATTTTTCATTAGAAAGGACACAATAATAATTTCACGATTATTGCATGAAAAATAGTCCTTGCAACAAAAATGGGCACATGATTACCATAAGGTCATTAGAAAGTCTCATTATTTAGGAATTAAACCACTTAACATTATTACAAAATGAAATCCAAGATGAATGACTCATTTGGTTGATGGAAGTAAAGACATTTAGGGTTTTAAAGGTGTTTAGACTTATATTTCTTAATTAATATACTAGGTGGTTTAACCACAAATGTTCATTTCATGATCACTGTATCAAAAAGTGTGTTTGAAACCAAAAAAGGGAGCCTTGCTTACCAGAAAAGATAGGGGGGACACCTTATTTTGGAATTCAAACAATTAATATCAAAAAGGAACACTAATCAAGATTTAAGACATCATTGGTTTTTTGAATTGAGCGAATTCATGGTATAAATGGTTCATGGACAATATTTTGCAATGAATATTGTTCTTAGAAAGGACACAATAATAATTTTATGGTTATTGCATGAATAATAGTCCTTGCAACAAAAATGGGCGCATGATTACCATGAGGTCATTGGAAAGTCTCATTATTTAGGGATTAAACCACTTAACATTAGTACAAAATGCTATCCAAGATGAATGACTCATTTGGTTGATGGAAGTAAAGACATTTAGAGTTTTAATGGCGCTTAAACTTGTATGTTTTAATTAATATTCTGGGAAGTTTTAACCACAAATGTTCATTTCATGATCACTGTATTAGAAAGTGTGTTTGAAACCAAAAAGGGAGCCTTGCTTACCAGAAAAGATACAGGGACACTTTATTTTGGAATTCAAACAATTAATATCAAAAAGTAGAGCTAATCAAGATTGAGGACATCATTGTTTTTTTGAATTTAACGAATTCATGGTATAAATGGTTCATTGACAATGTTTTGCAATGAATATTTTTCTTGGAAAGGACACAATAATAAATTTTGTGGTGATTGCATGAAAAATAGTCCTTGCAACAAAAATGGGCACATGATTACCATGATGTCATTAGAAAGTCTCATTATTTAGGAATTAAACCACTTAACATTATTACAAAATGAAATCCAAGATGAATGACTCATTTGGTTGATGGAAGTAAAGACATTTAGGGTTTTAAAGGTGTTTTAGACATATATTTCTTAATGAATATACTAGGTGGTTTAACCACAAATGTTCATTTCATGATCACTGTATCAAAAAGTGTGTTTTGAAACCAAAAAAGGGAGCCTTGCTTACCAGAAAAGATACAGGGGACACTTTATTTTGGAATTCAAACAATTAATATCAAAAAGAAAAGCTAATCAAGATTGAGGACATCATTGTTTTTTTGAATTGAACGAATTCATGGTATAAATGGTTCATGGACAATGTTTTGCAATGAATATTTTTCTTGGAAAGGACACAAAGATAATTTCATGGTCATTGCATGAAAAATAGTCCTTGCAACAAAAAGAGGAGAATGATTACCATGAGGTCATTAGAAAGTCTCATTATTTGGGCATTAAACCGCATAACATTAGGACAAATTGCAATCCAAGAGAATGACTCATTTGGTTTATGGAAGTAAAGACATTTTGAGTTTTAAACGCGTTTAGGCTTGTATCTTTTAATTAATATACATCCTAGTTTAACCACATATGTTCATTTCATGATCACTATATCAAAAATTGTATTTGGAACCAGAAATGGAGTTCGCTTACCAGAAATGATAGGGAGGCAATTTATTTTGGAATACAAACAATTAATATCAAAAAGAAATGCTAATCAAGATCAAGGACACCATCGTTTTTTTTAATTGAACGAATTCATGGTATAAATAGTTCATGGACACTGTTTTGTAATGAATATTGTTCTTGGAAAGGACACAAAGATAATTTCATGGTTATTGCATGAAAAATAGTCCTTGCAACAAAAAGAGGAACATGATTACAATGAGGTCATTAGAAAGTCTTATTATGTATGGATTAAACCACTTAACATTAGTACAAAATGAAATCCAAGATGAATGACTCATTTGGTTGATGGAAGTAAAGACATTTAGGGTTTTAATGGTGTTTAGACTTGTATGTTTTAATTAATATACTATGTGGTTTGACCACAAATGTTCATTTCATGATCACTGTATTAGAAAGTGTGTTTGAAACCAAAAAGGGAGCCTTGCTTACCAGAAAAGATACAGGGACACTTTATTTTGGAATTCAAACAATTAATATCAAAAAGTAGAGCTAATCAAGATTGAGGACATCATTGTTTTTTTTAATTTAACGAATTCATGGTATAAATGGTTCATGGACAATGTTTTGCAATGAATATTTTTCTTGGAAAGGACACAATAATAATTTTGTGGTGATTGCATGAAAAATAGTCCTTGCAACAAAAATGGGCACATGATTACCATGAGGTCATTAGAAAGTCTCATTATTTAGGGATTAAACCACTTAACATTAGTACAAAATTCTATTCAAGATGAATGACTCATTTGGTTGATGCAAGTAAAGAAATTTAGAGTTTTTAAATGTATTTAGACTTGTATGTTTTAATTAATATACTATGTAGTTTAACCATAAATGTTAATTTCATGATCACTGTATCAGAAACTGTGTTTGGAACCAAAAAGGGAGCCTTGCTTACCAGAAAAGATAAGGGGGACACTTTATTTTGGAATTCAAACAATTAATATCAAAAAGAACAGCTAATCAAGATTGAGGACATCATTGTTTTTATGGAATTGAATGAATTCATGGTATAAATGGTTCATGGACAATGTTTTGCAATGAATATTTTTCTTGGAAAGGACACAGAGATAATTTCATGGTCATTGCATGAAGAATAGTCCTTGCAACAAAAAGAGGAACATGATTACGATAAGGTCATTAAAAAGTCTCATTATTTATGGATTAAACCACTTAACATTAGTACAAAATGAAATCCAAGATGAATGACTCATTTGGTTGATAGAAGTAAAGACATTTAGGGTTCTAAATGTGTTTAAACTTGTATGTTTTAATTAATATACTAGGTGGTTTAACCACAAATGTTCATTTCATGATCACTGTATTAGAAATTGTGTTTGAAACCAAAAAGGGAGCCTTGCTTAACAGAAAAGATACAGGGGACACTTTATTTTGGAATTCAAACAATTAATATCAAAAAGAAAAGCTAATCAAGATTGAGGACATCATTGTTTTTTTGAATTGAACGAATTCATGGTATAAATGGTTCATGGACAATGTTTTGCAATGAATATTGTTCTTAGAAAGGACACAATAATAATTTTGGGGTTATTGCATGAAAAATAGTCCTTGCAACAAAAATGGGCACATGATTACCATGAAGTCATTAGAAAGTCACATTATTTAGGGATTAAACCACTTAACATTAGTACAAAATGCTATCCAAGATGAATGACTCATGTGGTTGATGGAAGTAAAGAAATTTAGAGTTTTAATGGTTTTTAAACTTGTACGTTTTAATTAATATACTAGGAAGTTTAACCACAAATGTTCTTTTCATGATCACTATATCAAAAAGTGTGTTTGGATCCAAAAAGGAGCCTTGCTTCCTAGAAATGGTAGGGGGACACTTTATTTTGGATTTCAAACAATTAATATAAAAAAGAAAAGCTAATCAAGATTGAGGACATCATTGTTTTTTTGAATTGAACGAATTCATGGTATAAATGGTTCATGGACAATGTTTTGCAATGAATATTGTTCTTAGAAAGGACACAAAGATAATTTCATGGTCATTGCATGAAAAATAGTCCTTGCAACAAAAAGAGGAGCACGATTACCATGAGGTCATTAGAAAGTCTCATTATTTAGGCATTAAACTGCATAACATTAGGACAAATTGCAATCCAAGAGAATGACTCATTTGGTTTATAGAAGTAAAGACATTTTGACTTTTAAACGCGTTTGCGCTTGTATCTTTTGATTAATATACATCCTACTTTAACCACATATGTTCACTATCAAAAATTGTGTTTGGAACCAAAACGGAGTTCGCTTTCAAGAAATGATAGGGAGGCAATTTATTTTGGAATACAAACAATTAATATAAAAAAGAAATGCTAATCAAGATCAAGGACACCATCGTTTTTTTTAATTGAATGAATTCATGGTATAAATAGTTCATGGACACTGTTTTGTAATGAATATTGTTCTAGGAAAGGACACAAAAATAATTTCATGGTTATTGCATGAAAAATAGTCCTTGCAACAAAAAGAGGAACATGATTACAATGAGGTCATTAGAAAGTCTTATTATGTATGGATTAAACCACTTAACATTAGTACAAAATGAAATCCAAGATGAATGACTCATTTGGTTGATGGAAGTAAAGACATTTAGGGATTTAATGGTGTTTAGACTTGTATGTTTTAATTAATATACTAGGTGGTTTTAACCACAAATGTTCATTTCATGATCACTGTATTAGAAAGTGTGTTTGAAACCAAAAAGGGAGCCTTGCATACCAGAAAAGATACAGGGACACTTTATTTTGGAATTCAAACAATTAATATCAAAAAGAAAAGCTAGTCAAGATTAAGGACATCATTTTTTTTTGAATTGAACGAATTCATGGTATAAATGGTTCATGGACAATGTTTTGCAATGAATATTGTTCTTAGAAAGGACACAATAATAATTTTGTGGTTATTGCATGAAAAATAGTCCTTGCAACAAAAATGGGCACATGATTACCATGAAGTCATTAGAAAGTCTCATTATTTAGGGATTAAACCACTTAAAATTATTACAAAATGCTATCCAAGATTAATGACTCATTTGGTTGATGGAAGTAAAGAAATTTAGAGTTTTAATGGTTTTTAAACTTGTATGTTTTAATTAATATACTAGGAATTTTAACCACAAATGTTCTTTTCATGATCACTATATCAAAAAGTGTGTTTGGAACCAAAAAGGAGCCTTGCTTCCTAGAAATGGTAGGGGGGACACTTTATTTTGGATTTCAAACAATTAATATAAAAAAGAAATGCTAATCAAGATCAAGGACACCATTGTTCTTTGGAATTGAACGACTTCATGGTATAAATGGTTCATGGACAATGTTTTGCAATGAATATTGTTCTTAGAAAGGACACAAAGATAATTTTATGGTCATTGCATGAAAAATTGTCCTTGCAACAAAAAGAGGAGCACGATTACCATGAGGTCATTAGAAAGCCGTATTATTTAGGCATTAAACCACTTAACATTAGTACAAAATGCTATCCAAGATGAATGACTCATTTGGTTGATGGAAGTAAACATATTTAGAGTTTTAATGGTGTTTAAACTTGTATGTTTTAATTAATATTCTAGGAAGTTTAACCACAAATGTTCATTTCATGATCACTATATGAAAAAGTGTGTTGGAACCAAAAAAAAGCCTTGCTTACTAGAAATGGTAGGGGGGACACTTTATTTTGGATTTCAAACAATTAACATAAAAAATAAATGCTAATCAAGATCAAGGACACCATTGTTTTTTGGAATTGAACGAATTCAAGGTATAAATGTTTCATGGACAATGTTTTGCAATGAACATTGTTCTTAGAAAGGACACAAAGATAATTTCATGGTCATTGCATTAAAAATAGTCCTTGCAACAAAAAGAGGAGAATGATTACCATGAGGTCATTAGAAAGTCTCATTATTTAAGCATTAAACCGCATAACATTAGGACAAATTGCAATCCAAGAGAATGACTCATTTGGTTTATAGAAGTAAAGACATTTTGACTTTTAAACGCGTTTGGGCTTGTATCTTTTGATTAATATACATCCTAGTTTAACCACATATGTTCATTTCTTGATCACTATCAAAAATTGTGTTTGGAACCAAAATGGAGTTCGCTTTCCAGAAATGATAGGGAGGCAATTTATTTTGGAATACAAACAATTAATATCAAAAAGGAAATGCTAATCAAGATCAAGGACACCATCGTTTTTTTGAATTGAACGAATTCATGGTATAAATAGTTCATGGACATTGTTTTGTAATGAATATTGTTCTTGGAAAGGACACAAAGATAATTTCATGGTTATTGCATGAAAAATAGTCCTTGCAACAAAAAGAGGAACATGATTACGATGAGGTCATTAGAAAGTCTCATTATTTATGGATTAAAACCACTTAACATTAGTTCAAAATGAAATCCAAGATGAATGACTCATTTGGTTGATGGAAGTAAAGACATTTAGGGTTTTTAAATGTGTGTTTAAACTTGTATGTTTTAATTTAATATACTAGGTGGTTTAACCACAAATGTTCATTTCATGATCACTGTATTAGAAATTGTGTTTTGACACCAAAAAGGGAGCCTTGCTTAACAGAAAAGATACAGGGGACACTTTATTTTGGAATTCAAACAATTTAATATAAAAAAGAAAAGCTAATCAAGATTGAGGACATCATTGTTTTTTTTGAATTGAACGAATTCATGGTATAAATGGTTCATGGACAATGTTTTTGCAATGAATATTGTTCTTAGAAAGGACACAATAATAATTTTGTGGTTATTGCATGAAAAATAGTCCTTGCAACAACAAAAATGGGCACATGATTACCATGAAGTCATTAGAAAGTCTCATTATTTAGGGATTAAACCACTTAACAATAGTACAAAATGCTATCCAAGATGAATGACTCATGTGGTTGATGGAAGTAAAGAAATTTAGAGTTTTAATGGTTTTTTAAACTTGTATGTTTTTAATTAATATACTAGGAATGTTTAACCACAAATGTTCTTTTCATGATCACTATATCAAAAAAGTGTGTTTGGAACCAAAAAAGGAGCCTTGCTTCCTAGAAATGGTAGGGGGGACACTTTATTTTGGATTTCAAACAATTAATATAAAAAAGAAATGATACTAATCAAGATCAAAGACATCATTGTTCTTTAGAATTGAACGACTTTATGGTATAAATGGTTCATGGACAATGTTTTGCAATGAATATTGTTCTTAGAAAGGACACAAAGATAATTTCATGGTCATTGCATGAAAAATAGTCCTTGCAACAAAAAGAGGAGCACGATTACCATGAGGTCATTAGAAAGTCTCATTATTTAGGCATTAAACCACTTAACATTAGGACAAATTGCAAATCCAAGAGAATGACTCATTTGGTTGATAGAAGTAAAGACATTTTGACTTTTAAACGCGTTTGCGCTTGTATCTTTTGATTAATATACTCCTAGTTTAACCACAAATGTTCATTTCTTGATCACTATATCAAAAATTGTGTGTTTGGAACCAAAAAGGAGTTCGCTTACCAGAAATGATAATGGGCACATTTTATTTTGGAATACAAACAATTAATATCAAAAAGAAAATGCTAATCAAGATCAAGGACACCATTGTTTTTTTGAATTGAACGAATTCATGGTATAAAATAGTTTCATGGACAACTGTTTTGTAATGAATATTGTTCTTAGAAAGGACACAAAGATAATTTCATGGTTATTGCATGAAAAATAGTCCTTGCAACAAAAAGAGGAACATGATTACCATGAGGTCATTAGAAAGTCTCAATATTTATGGATTAAACCACTTAACATTAGTAAAAAATGAAATCCAAGATGAATGACTCATTTGGTTGATGGAAGTAAAGACATTTAGAGTTTTAATGGTTTTTAAACTTGTATGTTTTAATTAATATACTAGGAAGTTTAACCACAAATGTTCTTTTCATGATCACTATATCAAAAAGTGTGTTTGGAACCAAAAAGGAGCCTTGCTTCCTAGAAATGGTAGGGGGGACACTTTATTTTGGATTTCAAACAATTAATATAAAAAAGAAATGCTAATCAAGATTAAAGACATCATTGTTCTTTAGAATTGAACGACTTTATGGTATAAATGGTTCATGGACAATGTTTTGCAATGAATATTGTTCTTAGAAAGGACACAAAGATAATTTCATGGTCATTGCATGAAAAATTGTCCTTGCAACAAAAAGAGGAGCACGATTACCATGAGGTCATTAGAAAGCCGTATTATTTAGGGATTAAACCACTTAACATTAGTACAAAATGCAATCCAAGAGAATGACCCATTTGGTTGATGGAAGTAAAGACATTTAGAGTTTTAATAGTGTTTAAACTTGTATGTTTTAATTAATATTCTAGGAAGTTTAACCACAAATATTCATTTCATGATCACTGTATTAGAAAGTGTGTTTGAAACCAAAAAGGGAGTCTTGCTTACTAGGAAAGATATACAGGGACACATTTCTTTTGGAATTCAAACAATTAATATCAAAAAGAAAAGCTAATCAAGATTGAGGACATCATTGGTTTTTTGAATTCGACGAATTCATGGTATAAATGGTTCATGGACAATGCTTTGCAATGAATATTGTTCTTAGAAAGGACACAAAGATAATTTCATGGTCATTGCATGAAAAATTGTCCTTGTAACAAAAAGAGGAGCATGATTCCCATCCAAGATGCCATCCAAGATGAATGACTCATTTGGTTGATGGAAGTAAAGACATTTAGAGTTTTAATGGTGTTTAAACTTGTATGTTTTAATTAATATTATAGGAAGTTTAACCACAAATGTTTATTCATGATCATTATATCAAAAAGTGCGTTTGGAACCAAAAAGGAGCCTTGCTTACGAGAAATGGAAGGGGGGACACTATATTTTGGATTTCAAACAATTAATATAAAAAAGAAATGCTAATCAAGATGAAGGATCCCATTGTTTTTTGGAATTGATCGAATTCTTGTTATAAAAATGGTTCATGGACAATGTTTTGTAATGAATATTGTTCTTAGAAAGGACA
>JBAPLH010000729.1:0-18821 GCA_037897445.1 Ceriops zippeliana
GAATGAATGCTTTGATTGGTGGAAGTAAACACATGTAGAGTATTAATAGGGTTTAGAATGGTTTGTTTTAATGAATATACTTAGTAGTTTAGGCACAAGTGTTAATTTCATGATCTTTTTATAAAAAAGTGAGCTTGTAAACCAAAAAGGATACTTGCTAAGTAGAAATGATGGGACAGACTCTTTATTTTGTATTTCCACCAATTAATATCAATAAGAAAAGCAAATCAAGATCAGGGACTCCATTGTTTGTTGGAATTGAAAGCATTCATGGTATAGATGGTTTATGGATATTGATTTCACAATTAATATAGTGGTTAAGTATGACACAAACGATAATTTCATGGTCATTGAATGAAAAATAGTCTTCGGAACAGAAAGAGGAGTGTAATTAACTGGAGGCGCATTGAATGTCTCATTAACTTTGAATGAAACTACATAACAATGGTACCAAATCCAAAACAAGATGAATGAATTCTTCGATTGGTGGAAGTAAACACATTTAGAGTGTTAATAGGGTTTAGAATCGTTTGTTTTAATGAAGATACATAATAGTTTAGGCACAAGTGTTAATTTCATGATCTATTTATCCAAAAGTGTGTTTGTAGACCAAAAAGGATACTTGCTAAGTAGAAATGATAGGACGGACTCTTTATTTTGTATTTCCACCAATTAATATCAACAAGAAAAGCAAATCAAGATCAGGGACTCCATTGTTTGTTGGAATTGAAAGCATTCATGGTATAGATGGTTTATGGATATTGATTTCACAATTAATATAGTGGTTAAGTATGACACAAACGATAATTTCATGGTCATTGAATGAAAAATAGTCTTCGAAACAGAAAGAGGAGTGCAACTAGCTGGAGGCGCATTGAATGTCTCATTATTTTTGAATGAAACTACTTAACAATAGTTCGAAATGCAAACCAAGAAGAATGAATTCTTCGATTGGTGGAAGTAAACAAATTTACAGTGTTAATAGGGTTTAGAATGGTTTGTTTTAATGAATTTACTTAGTAGTTTAGGCACAAGTGTGAATTTCATAATCTTTGTATCAAAAAGTGTGTTTGTAGACAAAAAAGGATACTTGCTAAGTAGAAATGATGGGACAGACTCTTTATTTTGTATTTCCACCAATTAATATCAATAAGAAAAGCAAATCAAGATCAGGGACTCCATTGTTTGTTGGAATTGAAAGAATTCATGGTATCTATGGTTCATGGATATTGATTTCACAACAAACCTATTCGTTAAGTATGAGATAAACGATAATTTCATGGTCAATGAATGAAAAATAGTCTTTGGAACAGAAAGAGGAGTGTAATTAGCTGGAGGCGCATTGAATGTCTCATTATTTTTGAATGAAACTACTTAACAATGGTACCAAATGCAAAACAAGATGAATGAATTCTTCGATTGGTGGAAGTAAACACATTTAGAGTGTTAATAGGGTTTAGAATGGTTTGTTTTAATGAATATACTTAATAGTTTAGGCACAAGTGTTAATTTCATGATCTTTTTATGAAAACGTGAGCTTGTAAACCAAAAAGGATACTTGCTAAGTAGAAATGATGGGACAGACTCTTTATTTTGTATTTCCACCAATTAATATCAATAAGAAAAGGAAATCAAGATCAGGGACACCATTGTTTATTGGAATTGAAGGAATTCATGGTATAGATGGTTCATGGATAGTGATTTCACAATTAATATATTCGTTAAGTATGACACAAACGATAATTTCATGGTCAGTGAATGAAAAATAATCTTTGGAACAGAAAGAGGAGTGTAATTAGCTGGAGGCGCATTGAATGTCTCATTAACTTTGAATGAAACTACTTAACAATGGTACCAAATCCAAAACAAGATGAATGAATTCTTCGATTGGTGGATGTAAACACATTTAGAGTGTTAGTAGGGTTTAGAATGGTTTGTTTTAATGAATATAGTTAGTAGTTTAGGCACAAGTGTTAATTTCATGATCTTTGTATCAAAAAGTGTATTTGTAGACCAAAAAGGATACTTGCTAAGTCGAAATGATAGGACCGACTCTTTATTTTGTATTTCCACTAATTAATATCAATAAGAAAAGCAAATCAAGATTAGGGACTCCATTGTTTGTCGGAATTGAAAGAATTCATGGTATAGATGGTTTATGGATATTGATTTCACAATTAATATAGTCGTTAAGTATGACACAAATGATAATTTCATGGTCATTGAATGAAAAATAGTCTTTGGAACAGAAAGAGGAGTGTAATTAGCTGGAGGCGCATTGAATGTCTCATTAACTTTGAATGAAACTACATAACAATGGTACCAAATCCAAAACAAGATGAATGAATTCTTCGATTGGTGGAAATAAAAACATTTAGAGTGTTAATAGGGTTTAGAATGGTTTGTTTTAGTGAATATACTTAGTAGTTTAGGCACAAGTGTTAATTTCATGATCTTTTTATCAAAAAGTGTGTTTGTAAACCAAAAAGGATACTTGCTAAGTTGAAATCATGGGACAGACTCTTTATTTTGTATTTCCACCAATTAATATCAATAAGAAAAGCAAATCAAGATCAAGGACTCCATTTTTTGTCGGAATTGAAAGAATTCATGGTATAGATGGTTTATAGATATTGATTTCACAATTAATATAGTCGTTAAGTATGACACAAACGATAATTTCATGGTCATTGAATGAAAAATAGTCTTTGGAACAGAAAGAGGAGTGTAATTAGCTGCAGGCGCATTGAATGTCTCATTATTTTTGAATGAAACTACTTAACAATACTACGAAATGCAAACTAAGATAAATGAATGCTTCAATTGGTGGAAGTAAACACATTTAGAGTGTTAATAGGGTTTAGAATGGTTTGTTTTAATGAATATAGTTAGTAGTTTAGGCACAAGTGTTAATTTCATGATCTTTGTACCAAAAAGTGTGTTTGTAGACCAAAAACGATACTTGCTAAGTAGAAATGATATGACGGACTCTTTATTTTGTATTTCCACCAATTAATATCAATAATAAAAGCAAATCAAGATCAGGGACTCCATTGTTTGTTGAAATTGAAAGAATTCATGGTATAGATGGTTCATGGATATTGATTTCACAATTAATATAGTGGTTAAGTATGACACAAACGATAATTTCATGGTCATTGAATGAAAAATAGTCTTCGGAACAGATAGAGGAGTGTAATTAGCTGGAGGCGCATTGAATGTCTCATTATTTTTGAATGAAATTACTTAACAATGGTACCAAATGCAAAACAACATGAATGAATTCTTCGATTGGTGGAAGTAAACACATTTAGAGTGTTAGTAAGGTTTAGAATGGTTTGTTTTAATGAATATACTTTGTAGTTTAGGCACAAGTGTTAATTTCATGATCTTTGTATGAAAAAGTGTGTTTTTAGACCAAAAAGGATACTTGCTAAGTAGAAATGATAGGACGGACTCTTTATTTTGTATTTCCACCAATTAATATCAATAAGAAAAGCAAATGAAGATCAGGGACTCCATTGTTTGTCAGAATTGAAAGAATTCATGGTATATATGGTTTATGATTATTGATTTAACAATTAATATAGTCGTTAAGTATGACACAAACGATAATTTCATGGTCATTGAATGAAAAATAGTCTTTGGAATAGAAAGAGGAGTGTAATTAGCTGGAGGTGCATTGAATGTCTCATTATTGTTGAATGAAACTACTTAACAATAGTACGAAATGCAAACCAAGATGAATGGATGCTTCGATTGGTGGAAATAAACACATTTAGTGTGTTACTAGGGTTTAGAATGGTTTGTTTTAGTGAATTTACTTAGTAGTTTCGGCACAAGTGTTAATTTCATGATCTTTTTATCAAAAAGTGTGTTTGTAAACCAAAAAGGATACTTGCTAAGTAGAAATGATGGGACAGACTCTTTATTTTGTATTTCCACGAATTAATATCAAAAAGAAAAGCAAATCAAGATCAGGGACTCCATTATTTGTCAGAATTGAAAGAATTCATGGTATAGATGGTTTATGGATATTGATTTCACAATTAATATAGTTGTTAAGTATGACACAAACGATAATTTCATGGTCATTGAATGAAAAATACTCTTTGTAACAGAAAGAGGAGTTTGTTAGCAGGAGGTGCATTGAATGTCTCCTTATTTTTGAATGAAACTACTTAACAATAGTACGAAATGCAAACCAAGATGAATGAATGCTTCGATTGGTGGAAATAAACACATTTAGAGTGTTACTAGGGTTTATAATGGTTTGTTTTATTGAATATATTTAGTAGTTTAGGCACAAGTGTTAATTTCATGATCTTTTTATCAAAAAGTGTGTTTGTAAACCAAAAAGGATACTTGCTAAGTAGAAATGATGGGACAGACTCTTTATTTTGTATTTACACCAGTTAATATCAATAAGAAAAGCAAATGAAGATCAGGGACTCCATTTTTTGTCGGAATTGAAAGAATTCATGGTATAGATGGTTTATGGATATTGATTTCACAATTAACATAGTCGTTAAGCATGACACAAACGATAATTTCATGGTCATTGAATGAAAAATAGTCTTTGTAACAGAAAGAGGAGTGTAATTAGCTGGAGGTGCATTGAATGTCTCATTATTTTTGAATGAAACTACTTAACAATAGTACGAAATGCAAATCAAGATGAATGAATGCTTTGATTGGTGGAAGTAAACACATGTAGAGTATTAATAGGGTTTAGAATGGTTTGTTTTAATGAATATACTTAGTAGTTTAGGCACAAGTGTTAATTTCATGATCTTTTTATCAAAAAGTGTGTTTGTAAACCAAAAAGGATACTTGCTATGTGGAAATGATGGGACAGACTCTTTATGTTGTATTTCCACCAATTAATATCAATAAGAAAAGCAAATCAAGATCAGCGACTCCATTGTTTGTTGGAATTGAAAGAATTCATGGTATAGATGGTTCATGGATATTGATTTCACAATTAATATAGTGGTTAAGTATGACACAAACGATAATTTCATGGTCATTGAATGAAAAATAGTCTTCGGAACAGAAAGAGGAGTGTAATTAGCTGGAGGCGCATTGAATGTCTCATTATTTTTTAATGAAACTACTTAACAATGGTACCAAATGCAAAACAACATGAATGAATTCTTCGATTGGTGGAAGTAAACACATTTAGAGTGTTAGTAGGGTTTAGAATGGTTTGTTTTCATGAATATACTTAGTAGTTTAGGCACAAGTGTTAATTTCATGATCTTTAAATCAAAAAGTGTGTTTGTAGACCAAAAAGGATACTTGCTAAGTAGAAATGATAGGACGGACTCTTTATTTTTTATTTCCACAAATTAATATCAATAAGAAAAGCAAATGAAGATCAGGGACTCCATTGTTTGTCAGAATTGAAAGAATTCATGGTATATATGGTTTATGATTATTGATTTAACAATTAATATAGTCGTTAAGTATGACACAAACGATAATTTCATGGTCATTGAATGAAAAATAGTCTTTGGAACAGAAAGAGGAGTGTAATTAGCTGGAGGTGCATTGAATGTCTCATTATTTTTGAATGAAACTACTTAACAATAGTACGAAATGCAAATCAAGATGAGTGAATGCTTTGATTGGTGGAAGTAAACACATGTAGAGTATTAATAGGGTTTAGAATGGTTTGTTTTAATGAATATACTTAGTAGCTTAGGCACAAGTGTTAATTTCATGATCTTTTTATCAAAAAGTGTGTTTGTAAACCAAAAAGGATACTTGCTAAGTAGAAATGATGGGACAGACTCTTTATTTTGTATTTCCACCAATTAATATCAATAAGAAAAGCAAATCAAGATCAGGGACTCCATTATTTGTCGGAATTGAAAGAATTCATGGTATAGATGGTTTATGGATATTGATTTCACAATTAACATAGTCGTTAAGTATGACACAAACGATAATTTCATGGTCATTGAATGAAAAATAGTCTTCGGAACAGACAGAGGAGTGTAATTAGCTGGAGGCGCATTGAATGTCTCATTATTTTTGAATGAAACTACTTAACAATTGTACGAAATGCAAACGAAGATGAATGAATTCTTCGATTGGTGGAAGTAAACAAATTTACAGTGTTAATAGGGTTTAGAATGGTTTGTTTTAATGAATATACTTAGTAGTTTAGGCACAAGTGTGAATTTCATAATCTTTGTATCAAAAAGTGTGTTTGTAGACAAAAAAGGATACTTGCTAAGTAAAAATGATGGGACGGACTCTTTATTTTGTATTTCAACCAATTAATATCAATAAGAAAAGCAAATCAAGATCAGGGACACCATTGATTGTCAAAATTGAAAGAATTCATGGTATAGTTGGTTTATGGATATTGATTTCACAATTAATTTGTCGTTAGGAATGACACAAACGATAATTTCATGGTCATTGAATGAAAAATAGTCTTCGGAACAGAAAGATGAGTGTAATTAGCTGGAGGTGCATTGAATGTCTCATTATTTTTGAATGAAACTACTTAACAATGGTACCAAATGCAAAACAACATGAATGAATTCTTCGATTGGTGGAACTAAACACATTTAGAGTGTTAGTAGGGTTTAGAATGGTTTGTTTGAATGAATATACTTAGTAGTTTAGGCACAAGTGTTAATTTCATGATCTTTGTATCAAAAAGTGTGTTTGTAGACCAAAAAGGATACTTGCTAAGTAGAAATGATAGGACAGACTCTTTATTTTGTATTTCCACGAATTAATATAAATACGAAAAGCAAATGAAGATCAGGGACTCCATTGTTTGTCAGAATTGAAAGAATTCACTGTATATATGGTTTATGATTATTGATTTAACAATTAATATAGTCATTAAGTATGACACAAACGATAATTTCATGGTCATTGAATGAAAAATAGACTTTGGAACAGAAAGAGGAGTGTAATTAGCTGGAGGTGCATTGAATGTCTCATTATTTTTGAATGAAACTACTTAACAATAGTACGAAATGCAAACCAAGATGAATGAATGCTTCGATTGGTGGAAAGAAACACATTTAGAGTGTTACTAGGGTTTATAATGGTTTGTTTTAGTGAATATACTTAGTAGTTTAGGCACAAGTGTTAATTTCATGATCTTTTTATCAAAAAGTGTGTTTGTAAACCAAAAAGGATACTTGCTAAGTAGAAATGATGGGACAGACTCTTTATTTTGTATTTACACCAATTAATATCAATAAGAAAAGCAAATCAAGATCAGGGACTCCATTATTTGTCGGAATTGAAAGAATTCATGGTATAGATGGTTTATGGATATTGATTTCACAATTAATATAGTCGTTAAGTATGACACAAACGATAATTTCATGGTCATTGAATGAAAAATAGTCTTCGGAACAGAAAGAGGAGTGTAATTAACTGGAGGCGCATTGAATGTCTCATTATTTTTGAATGAAACTACATAACAATGGTACCAAATCCAAAACAAGATGAATGAATTCTTCGATTGGTGGAAGTAAACACATTTAGAGTGTTAATAGGGTTTACAATGGTTTGTTTTAATGAATATACTTAATAGTTTAGGCACAAGTGTTAATTTCATCATCTTTTTATGAAGACGTGAGCTTGTAAACCAAAAAGGATACTTGCTAAGTAGAAATGATGGGACAGACTCTTTATTTTGTATTTCCACCAATTAATATCAATAAGAAAAGGAAATCAAGATCAGGGACTCCATTGTTTATTGGAATTGAAAGAATTCATGGTATAGATGGTTCATGGATAGTGATTTCACAATTAATATATTCGTTAAGTATGACACAAACGATAATTTCATGGTCAGTGAATGAAAAATAATCTTTGGAACAGAAAGAGGAGTGTAATTAGCTGGAGGCGCATTGAATGTCTCATTAACTTTGAATGAAACTACATAACAATGGTACCAAATCCAAAACAAGATGAATGAATTATTCGATTGGTGGAAATAAAAACATTTAGAGTGTTAATAGGGTTTAGAATGGTTTGTTTTAGTGAATATACTTAGTAGTTTAGGCACAAGTGTTAATTTCATGATCTTTTTATCAAAAAGTGTGTTTGTAAACCAAAAAGGATACTTGCTAAGTAGAAATGATGGGACAGACTCTTTATTTTGTATTTCCACCAATTAATATGAATAAGAAAAGCAAATCAAGATCAGGGACTCCATTATTTGTCGGAATTGAAAGAATTCATGGTATAGATGGTTTATAGATATTGATTTCACAATTAATATAGTCGTTAAGTATGACACAAACGATAATTTCATGGTCATTGAATGAAAAATAGTCTTTGGAACAAAAAGAGGAGTGTAATTAGCTGGAGGTGCATTGAATGTCTCATTATTTTTGAATGAAACTACTTAACAATAGTACGAAATGCAAATCAAGATGAATGAATGCTTTGATTGGTGGAAGTAAACACATGTAGAGTATTAATACGATTTAGAATGGTTTGTTTTAATGAATATACTTAGTAGTTTAGGCACAAGTGTTAATTTCATGATCTTTTTATCAAAAAGTGTGTTTGTAAACCAAAAAGGATACTTGCTATGTGGAAATGATGGGACAGACTCTTTATGTTGTATTTCCACCAATTAATATCAACAAGAAAAGCAAATCAAGATGACGGACTCCATTGTTTGTTGGAATTGAAAGCATTCATGGTATAGATGGTTCATGGATATTGATTTCACAATTAATATAGTGGTTAAGTATGACACAAACGATAATTTCATGGTCATTGAATGAAAAATAGTCTTCGAAACAGAAAGAGGAGTGCAACTAGCTGGAGGCGCATTGAATGTCTCATTATTTTTGAAAGAAACTACTTAACAATAGTTCGAAATGCAAACCAAGATGAATGAATTCTTCGATTGGTGGAAGTAAACAAATTTACAGTGTTAATAGGGTTTAGAATGGTTTGTTTTAATGAATTTACTTAGTAGTTTAGGTACAAGTGTGAATTTCATAATCTTTGTATCAAAAAGTGTGTTTGTAGACAAAAAAGGATACTTGCTAAGTAGAAATGATGGGACAGACTCTTTATTTTGTATTTCCACCAATTAATATCAATAAGAAAAGCAAATCAAGATCAGGGACTCCATTGTTTGTTGGAATTGAAAGAATTCATGGTATCTATGGTTCATGGATATTGATTTCACAACAAACCTATTCGTTAAGTATGAGATAAACGATAATTTCATGGTCAATGAATGAAAAATAGTCTTTGGAACAGAAAGAGGAGTGTAATTAGCTGGAGGCGCATTGAATGTCTCATTATTTTTGAATGAAACTACTTAACAATGGTACCAAATGCAAAACAAGATGAATGAATTCTTCGATTGGTGGAAGTAAACACATTTAGAGTGTTAATAGGGTTTAGAATGGTTTGTTTTAATGAATATACTTAATAGTTTAGGCACAAGTGTTAATTTCATGATCTCTTTTTATGAAAACGTGAGTTTTTGTAAACCAAAAAGGATACTTGCTAAGTAGAAATGATGGGACAGACTCTTTATTTTGTATTTCCACCAATTAATATCAATAAGAAAAGGAAATCAAGATCAGGGACACCATTGTTTATTGGAATTGAAAGAATTCATGGTATAGATGGTTCATGGATAGTGATTTCACAATTAATATATTCGTTAAGTATGACACAAACGATAATTTCATGGTCAGTGAATGAAAAATAATCTTTGGAACAGAAAGAGGAGTGTAATTAGCTGGAGGCGCATTGAATGTCTCATTAACTTTGAATGAAACAACTTAACAATGGTACCAAATCCAAAACAAGACGAATGAATTCTTCGATTGGTGGAAGTAAACACATTTAGAGTGTTAGTGTTGCTGTAGGGGGTTTAGAATGGTTTGTTTTAATGAATATAGTTAGTAGTTTAGGCACAAGTGTTAATTTCATGATCTTTGTATCAAAAAGTGTGTGTTTGTAGACCAAAAAGGATACTTGCTAAGTAGAAATGATAGGACCGACTCTTTATTTTGTATTTCCACTAATTAATATCAATAAGAAAAGCAAATCAAGATTAGGGACTCCATTGTTTGTCGGAATTGAAAGAATTCATGGTATAGATGGTTTATGGATATTGATTTCACAATTAATATAGTCGTTAAGTATGACACAAATGATAATTTCATGGTCATTGAATGAAAAATAGTCTTTGGAACAGAAAGAGGAGTGTAATTAGCTGGAGGCGCATTGAATGTCTCATTAACTTTGAATGAAACTACATAACAATGGTACCAAATCCAAAACAAGATGAATGAATTCTTCGATTGGTGGAAATAAAAACATTTAGAGTGTTAATAGGGTTTAGAATGGTTTGTTTTAGTGAATATACTTAGTAGTTTAGGCACAAGTGTTAATTTCATGATCTTTTTATCAAAAAGTGTGTTTGTAAACCAAAAAGGATACATGCTAAGTTGAAATCATGGGACAGACTCTTTATTTTGTATTTCCACCAATTAATATCAATAAGAAAAGCAAATCAAGATCAGGGACTCCATTATTTGTTGGAATTGAAAGAATTCATGGTATAGATGGTTCATGGATATTGATTTCACAATTAATATAGTGGTTAAGTATGACACAAACGATAATTTCATGGTCATTGAATGAAAAATAGTCTTTGGAACAAAAAGAGGAGTGTAATTAGTTGGAGGTGCATTGAATGTCTCTTTATTTTTGAATGAAACTACTTAACAATAGTACGAAATGCAAATCAAGATGAATGAATGCTTTGATTGGTGGAAGTAAACACATGTAGAGTATTAATAGGGTTTAGAATGGTTTGTTTTAATGAATATACTTAGTAGTTTAGGCACAAGTGTTAATTTCATGATCGTTGTATGAAAAAGTGTGTTTTTAGACCAAAAAGGATACTTGCTAAGTAGAAATGATAGGACGGACCCTTTATTTTGTATTTCCACCAATTAATATCAATAAGAAAAGCAAATGAAGATCAGGGACTCCATTGTTTGTTGGAATTGAAAGAATTCATGGTATATATGGTTTATGATTATTGATTTCACAATTAATATAGTCGTTAAGTATGACACAAACGATAATTTCATGGTCATTGAATGAAAAATAGTCTTTGGAACAGAAAGAGGAGTGTAATTAGCTGGAGGTGCATTGAATGTCTCATTATTTTTGAATGAAACTACTTAACAATAGTACGAAATGCAAACCAAGATGAATGAATGCTTCGATTGGTGGAAGTAAACACATTTAGAGTGTTAATAGGGTTTAGAATGGTTTGTTTTAATGAATATACTTAGTAGTTTAGGCACAAGTGTTAATTTCATGATCTTTTTATCAAAAAAGTGTGTTTGTAAACCAAAAAGGATACTTGCTAAGTAGAAATGATGGGACAGACTCTTTATTTTGTATTTCCACGAATTAATATCAATAAGAAAAGCAAATCAAGATCAGGGACTCCATTATTTGTCGGAATTGAAAGAATTCATGGTATAGATGGTTTATGGATATTGATTTCACAATTAATATAGTCGTTAAGTATGACACAAACGATAATTTCATGGTCATTGAATGAAAAATAGTCTTCGGAACAGAAAGAGGAGTGTAATTAGCTGGAGGCGCATTGAATGTCTCATTATTTTTGAATGAAACTACTTAACAATGGTACCAAATGCAAAACAACATGAATGAATTCTTCGATTGGTGGAAGTAAACACATTTAGAGTGTTAGTAGGGTTTAGAATGGTTTGTTTTAATGAATATACTTAGTAGTTTAGGCACAAGTGTTAATTTCATGATCTTTGTATCAAAAAGTGTCTTTGTAGACCAAAAAGGATACTTGCTAAGTAGAAATGATAGGACGGACTCTTTATTTTGTATTTCCACGAATTAATATCAATAAGAAAAGCAAATGAAGATCAGGGACTCCATTGTTTGTCAGAATTGAAAGAATTCATGGTATATATGGTTTATGATTATTGATTTAACAATTAATATAGTCGTTAAGTATGACACAAACGATAATTTCATGGTCATTGAATGAAAAATAGTCTTTGGAACAGAAAGAGGAGTGTAATTAGCTGGAGGTGCATTGAATGTCTCATTATTTTTGAATGAAACTACTTAACAATAGTACAAAATGCAAATCAAGATGAATGAATGCTTTGATTGGTGGAAGTAAACACATTTAGAGTGTTAATAGGGTTTAGAATGGTTTGTTTTAATGAATATACTTAGTAGTTTAGGCACAAGTGTTAATTTCATGATCTTTGTATCAAAAAGTGTGTTTGTAGACCAAAAAGGATACTTGCTAAGTAGAAATGATAGGACAGACTCTTTATTTTGTATTTCCACGAATTAATATCAATAAGAAAAGCAAATGAAGATCAGGGACTCCGTTGTTTGTCAGAATTGAAAGAATTCATGGTATATATGGTTTATGATTATTGATTTAACAATTAATATAGTCGTTGAGTATGACGCAAACGATAATTTCATGGTCATTGAATGAAAAATAGTCTTTGGGACAGAAAGAGGAGTGTAATTAGCTGGAGGTGCATTGGATGTCTCATTATTTTTGAATGAAACTACTTAACAATAGTACAAAATGCAAACCAAGATGAATGAAAGCTTCGATTGGTGGAATTAAACACATTTAGAGTGTTAATAGGGTTTAGAATGGTTTGTTTTAGTGAATATACTTAGTAGTTTAGGCACAAGTGTTAATTTCATGATCTTTGTATCAAAAAGTGTGTTTGTAGACAAAAAAGGATACTTGCTAAGTAAAAATGATGGGACAGACTCTTTATTTTGTATTTCAACCAATTAATATAAATAAGAAAAGCAAATCAAGATCAGGGACTCCATTGTTTGTTGGAATTGAAAGAATTCATGGTATAGATGGTTTCATGGATATTGATTTCACAATTAATATAGTCGTTAAGTATGACACAAACGATAATTTCATGGTCATTGAATGAAAAATAGTCTTTGGAACAAAAAGAGGAGTGTAATTAGCTGGAGGTGCATTGAATGTCTCATTATTTTTGAATGAAACTACTTAACAATAGTACGAAAATGCAAATCAAGATGAATGAATTCTTTGATTGGTGGAAGTAAACACATTTAGAGTGTTAATAGGGTTTAGAATGGTTTGTTTTAATGAATATACTTAGTAGTTTAGGCACAAGTGTTAATTTCATGATCTTTGTATCAAAAAGTGTGTTTGTAGACCAAAAAGGATACTTGCTAAGTAGAAATGATAGGACAGACTCTTTATTTTTGTATTTCCATGAATTAATATCAATAAGAAAAGCAAATGAAGATCAGGGACTCCATTGTTTGTCAGAATTGAAAGAATTCATGGTATATAGATGGTTTATGGATATTGATTTAACAATTAATATAGTCGTTAAGTATGACACAAACGATAATTTCATGGTCATTGAATGAAAAATAGTCTTTGGAACAGAAAGAGGAGTGTAATTAGCTGGAGGTGCATTGAATGTCTCATTATTTTTGAATGAAACTAGTTAACAATTGTACGAAATGCAAATCAAGATGAGTGAATGCTTTGATTGGTAAAAGTAAACACATGTAGAGTATTAATAGGGTTTAGAATGGTTTGTTTTAATGAATATACTTAGTAGCTTAGGCACAAGTGTTAATTTCATGATCTTTGTATCAAAAAGTGTGTTTGTAGACCAAAAAGGATACTTGCTAAGTAGAAATGATGGGACAGACTGTTTATTTTGTATTTCCACCAATTAATATCAATAAGAAAAGCAAATCAAGATCAGGGACTCCATTATTTGTCGGAATTGAAAGAATTCATGGTATAGATGGTTTATGGATATTGATTTCACAATTAACATAGTCGTTAAGTATGACACAAACGATAATTTCATGGTCATTGAATGAAAAATAGTCTTCGGAACAGAAAGAGGAGTGTAATTAGCTGGAGGCGCATTGAATGTCTCATTATTTTTGAATGAAACTACTTAACAATAGTACGAAATGCAAACCAAGATGAATGAATTCTTCGATTGGTGGAAGTAAACACATTTACAGTGTTAATAGGGTTTAGAATGGTTTGTTTTAATGAATATACTTAGTAGTTTAGGCACAAGTGTGAATTTCATAATCTTTGTATCAAAAAGTGTGTTTGTAGACAAAAAAGGATACTTGCTAAGTAAAAATGTTGGGACGGACTCTTTATTTTGTATTTCAACCAATTAATATCAATAAGAAAAGCAAATCAAGATCAGGGACTCCATTGTTTGTTGGAATTGAAAGAATTCATGGTATAGATGGTTCATGGATATTGATTTCACAATTAATATAGTCGTTAAGTATGACACAAACGATAATTTCATGGTCATTGAATGAAAAATAGTCTTTGGAACAAAAAGAGGAGTGTAATTAGCTGGAGGTGCATTGAATGTCTCATTATTTTTGAATGAAACTACTTAACAATAGTACGAAATGCAAATCAAGATGAATGAATGCTTTGATTGGTGGAAGTAAACACATGTAGAGTATTAATAGGGTTTAGAATGGTTTGTTTGAATGAATATACTTAGTAGTTTAGGCACAAGTGTTAATTTCATGATCTTTGTATCAAAAAGTGTGTTTGTAGACCAAAAAGGATACTTGCTAAGTAGAAATGATAGGACGGACTCTTTATTTTGTATTTCCACCAATTAATATCAATACGAAAAGCAAATGAAGATCAGGGACTCCATTGTTTGTCAGAATTGAAAGAATTCACTGTATATATGGTTTATGATTATTGATTTAACAATTAATATAGTCGTTAAGTATGACACAAACGATAATTTCATGGTCATTGAATGAAAAATAGTCTTTGGAACAGAAAGAGAAGTGTAATTAGCTGGAGGTGCATTGAATGTCTCATTATTTTTTAATGAAACTACTTAACAATTGTACGAAATGCAAACCAAGATGAATGAATGCTTCGATTGGTGGAAGTAAACACATTTAGAGTGTTAATAAGGTTTAGAATGGTTTGTTTTAATGAATATACTTAGCCGTTTAGGCACAAGTGTTAATTTCATGATCTTTGAATCAAAAATTGTGTTTGTAGACCAAAAAAAATACTTGCTAAGTAGAAATGATAGGACCGACTTTTTATTTTGTATTTCCAGAAATTAATATCAAGAAGAAAAGCAAATCAAGTTCAGGGTCTCCATTGTTTGTTAAAATTCAAAGAATTCATGGTATAGGTGGTTCATGGATATTGATTTCACAATTAATATAGTGGTTAAGTATGACACAAACGATAATTTCATGGGCATTGAATGAAAAATAGTCTTCGGAACAGAAAGAGGAGTGTAATTAGCTGGAGGCGCATTGAATGTCTCATTATTTTTGAATGAAACTACTTAACAATAGTACGAAATGCAAACCAAGATGAATGAATTCTTCGATTGGTGGAAGTAAACAAATTTACAGTGTTAATAGGGTTTAGAATGGTTTGTTTTAATGAATATACTTAGTAGTTTAGGCACAAGTGTGAATTTCATAATCTTTGTATCAAAAAGTGTGTTTGTAGACAAAAAAGGATACTTGCTAAGTAAAAATGATGGGACGGACTCTTTATTTTGTATTTCAACCAATTAATATCAATAAGAAAAGCAAATCAAGATCAGGGACACCATTGATTGTCGGAATTGAAAGAATTCATGGTATAGTTGGTTTATGGATATTGATTTCACAATTAATTTGTCGTTAGGAATGACACAAACGATAATTTCATGGTCATTGAATGAAAAATAGTCTTCGGAACAGAAAGAGGAGTGTAATTAGCTGGAGGTGCATTGAATGTCTCATTATTTTTGAATGAAACTACTTAACAATGGTACCAAATGCAAAACAACATGAATGAATTCTTCGATTGGTGGAACTAAACACATTTAGAATGTTAGTAGGGTTTAGAATGGTTTGTTTGAATGAATATACTTAGTAGTTTAGCCAAAAGTGTTAATTTCATGATCTTTGTATCAAAAAGTGTGTTTGTAGACCAAAAAGGATACTTGCTAAGTAGAAATGATAGGACGGACTCTTTATTTTGTATTTCCACGAATTAATATCAATAAGAAAAGCAAATGAAGATCAGGGACTCCATTGTTTGTCAGAATTGAAAGAACTCACGGTATATATGGTTTATGATTATTGATTTAACAATTAATATAGTCGTTAAGTATGACACAAACGATAATTTCATGGTCATTGAATGAAAAATAGTCTTTGGAACAGAAAGAGGAGTGTAATTAGCTGGAGGTGCATTGAATGTCTCATTATTTTTGAATGAAACTACTTAACAATAGTACGAAATGCAAACCAAGATGAATGAATGCTTCGATTGGTGGAAATAAACACATTTCGAGTGTTAATAGGGTTTAGAATGGTTTGTTTTAGTGAATATACTTAGTAGTTTAGTCACAAGTGTTAATTTCATGATCTTTTTATCAAAAAGTGTGTTTGTAAACCAAAAAGGATACTTGCTAAGTAGAAATGATGGGACAGACTCTTTATTTTGTATTTCCACCAATTAATATCAATAAGAAAAGCAAACCAAGATCAGGGACTCCATTATTTGTCGGAATTGAAAGAATTCATGGTATAGATGGTTTATGGATATTGATATCACAATTAATATAGTCGTTAAGTATGACACAAAGGATAATTTCATGGTCATTGAATGAAAAATAGTCTTTGGAACAAAAAGAGGAGTGTAATTAGCTGGAGGTGCATTGAATGTCTCATTATTTTTGAATGAAACTACTTAACAATAGTACGAAATGCAAATCAAGATGAGTGAATGCTTTGATTGGTGGAAGTAAACACATGTAGAGTATTAATAGGGTTTAGAATGGTTTGTTTTAATGAATATACTTTGTAGCTTAGGCACAAGTGTTAATTTCATCATCTTTTTCTCAAAAAGTGTGTTTGTAAACCAAAAAGGATACTTGCTAAGTAGAAATGATGGGACAGACTCTTTATTTTGTATTTCCACCAATTAATATCAATAAGAAAAGCAAATGAAGATCAGGGACTCCATTATTTGTCGGAATTAAAAGAATTTATGGTATAGATGGTTTATGGATATTGATTTCACAATTAATATAGTCGTTAAGTATGACACAAACGATAATTTCATGGTCATTGAATGAAAAATAGTCTTTGGGACAGAAAGAGGAGTGTAATTAGCTGGAGGTGCACTGAATGTCTCATTATTTTTTAATGAAACTACTTAACAATAGTACGAAATGCAAACCAAGATGAATGAATGCTTCGATTGGTGGAAGTAAACACATTTAGAGTGTTAATAAGGTTTAGAATGGTTTGTTTTAATGAATATACTTAGCAGTTTAGGCACAAGTGTTAATTTCATGATCTTTGAATCAAAAAGTGTGTTTGTAGACCAAAAAGGATACTTGCTAAGTAGAAATGATAGGACCGACTCTTTATTTTGTATTTCCACTAATTAATATCAAGAAGAAAAGCAAATCAAGATCAGGGACTCCATTGTTTGTTGGAATTGAGAGAATTCATGGTATAGATGGTTCATGGATATTGATTTCACAATTAATATAGTGGTTAAGTATGACACAAACGATAATTTCATGGGCATTGAATGAAAAATACTCTTCGGAACAAAAAGAGGAGTGTAATTAGCTGGAGGCGCATTGAATGTCTCATTATTTTTGAATGAAACTACTTAACAATAGTACGAAATGCAAACCAAGATGAATGAATTTTCGAGTGGTGGAAGTAAACACATTTAGAGTGTTAGTAGGGTTTAGAATGGGTTTGTTTTAAATGAATATACTTAGTAGTTTAGGCACAAGTGTTAATTTCATGATCTTTGTATCAAAAAGTGTGTTTTGTAGACAAAAATGGATACTTGCTAAGTAGAAATGATGGGACGGACTCTTTATTTTGTATTTCAACCAATTAATATCAATAAGAAAAGCAAATCAAGATCAGGGACACCATTGATTGTCGGAATTGAAAGAATTCATGGTATAGTTGGTTTATGTATATTGATTTCACAATTAATTTGTCGTTAAGAATGACAACAAACGATAATTTCATGGTCATAGAATGAAAAATAGTCTTCGGAACAGAAAGAGGAGTGTAATTAGCTAGAGGCGCATTGAATGTCTCATTATTTTTGAATGAAACTACTTACCAATGGTACCAAATGCAAAACCAAGATGAATGAATTCTTTCATTGGAGGAAGTAAACACATTTTGAGTGTTAATAGGGTTTAGAATGGTTTGTTTTAATGAATATAGTTAGTAGTTTAGGCACAAGTGTTAATTTCATGATCTTTGAATCAAAACGTGTGTTTGTAGACCAAAAAGGATACTTACTAAGTAGAAATGATAGGACCGACTATTTATTTTGTATTTCCACTAATTAATATCAATAAGAAAAGAAAATCAAGATCAGGGACTCCATTGTTTGTCAGAATTGAAGGAATTCATGGTATAGATGGTTTATGGATATTGATTTCACAATTAATATAGTCGTTAAGTATGACACAAACGATAATTTCATGGTCATTGAATGAAAAATAGTCTTTGGAACAAAAAGAGGAGTGTAATTAGCTGGAGGTGCGCATTATTTTGAATGTCTCATTCAAATTGAATTTTTGAATGAAACACCTTAACAATAGTACGAAAATGCAAATCAATATTGATTTCACAATTAATATAGTCGTTAAGTATGACACAAACGATAATTTCATGGTCATTGAATG
>JBAPLH010000730.1:0-10439 GCA_037897445.1 Ceriops zippeliana
GCACGAGGTGATAATAAAGTTTTACATATTTAGCGATTTAAACATCTTCACATTAGCAAGAAATGCAAACCAAGATGAATGACAAGTTTTTGCTGATGGAACTAAGCAGATTTAGAGTTTCAATGGTGTTTTGTTTTGATTTGCTTGATTTAATTAATATACTAGGATTTTTAGATACATATGTCAATTTCATCATCAATGTATGAAAATGTGTGCTTGGAACCAAAAAAGGAGATGACCCTGCTCATTAGAGAAATGATGAGAGGTACTCTTTTATTTTCAAACTCAACCAATTATTATCAATAAGAAATGCATATCAAGATGGAGGACTCCATTGTTTGTTGGAGTTGAATGAATTCATGTTATAGAAGGCTCATGGACATTGTTTTTATAATGAATATTGTAGTTAATAAAGATACAAAAGATAATTTCATAGTCATTGCATGAAAAAATAGTCCTTGTAATGACGAGCGAAGCCTAATTAGCACGAGGTGATAATAAAGTTTACATATTTAGCGATTAAACATCTTCACATTAGCAAGAAATGCAAACCAAGATGAATGACAAGTTTTGCTGAATGGAACTAAGCAGATTTAGAGTTTCAATGGTGTTTTGATTTGCTTGATTTAATTAATATACTAGGATTTTTTAGATACATATGTCAATTTCATCATCAATGTATGAAAATGTGTGCTTGGAACCAAAAAAGGAGACCCTGCTCATTAGAAATGATGAGAGGTACTCTTTATTTTCAAACTCAACCAATTATTTATCAATAAGAAATGCATATCAAGATGGAGGACTCCATTGTTTGTTGGAGTTGAATGAATTCATGTTATAGAAGGCTCATGGACATTGTTTTTTTATAATGAATATTGTAGTTAATAAAGATACAAAAGATAATTTCATAGTCATTGCATGAAAAATAGTCCTTGTAATGAGGAGAGCGAAGCGTAATTTAGCACGAGGTGATAAAAAGTTTCATTATTTAGGGATTAAACATCTTCACATTAGCAAGAAATGTAAACCAAGATGAATGACAAGCTTTTGCTGAAGGAACTAAGCAGATTTAGAGTTTCAATGGTGTTTTTTTGATTTGCATGATTTAATTAATATACTAGGATTTTTAGATACATATGTCAATTTCATCATCAATGTATGAAAATGTGTGCTTGGAACCAAAAAAGGAGACCCTGCTCATTAGAAATGATGAGAGGTACTCTTTATTTTCAAACTCAACCAATTATTATCAATAAGAAATGCATATCAAGATGGAGGACTCCATTGTTTGTTGGAGTTGAATGAATTCATGTTATAGAAGGCTCATGGACATTGTTTTTATAATGAATATTGTAGTTAATAAAGATACAAAAGATAATTTCATAGTCATTGCATGAAAAATAGTCCTTGTAATGACGAGCGAAGCGTAATGAGCACGAGGTGATAATAAAATTTACATATTTAGCGATTAAACATCTTCACATTAGCAAGAAATGCAAACCAAGATGAATGACAGCTTTTGCTGATGGAACTAAGCAGATTTAGAGTTTTCAATGGTGTTTTGATTTGCTTGATTTAATTTAAATATACTAGGATTTTTAGATACATATGTCAATTTCATCATCAATGTATGAAAATGTGTGCTTGGAACCAAAAAAGGAGACCCTGCTCATTAGAAATGATGAGAGGTACTCTTTATTTTCAAACTCAACCAATTATTATCAATAAGAAATGCATATCAAGATGGAGGACTCCATTGTTTGTTGGAGTTGAATGAATTCATGTTCTAGAAGGCTCATGGACATTGTTTTTTTAATAATGAATATTGTAGTTAATAAAGATACAAAAGATAATTTCATAGTCATTGCATGAAAAATAGTCCTTGTAATGACGAGAGCGAAGCGTAATTAGCATGAGGTGATAATAAAGTTTACATATTTAGCGATTAAACATCTCTCACATTAGCAAGAAATGCAAACCAAGATGAAATGACAAGCTTTTGCTGATGGAACTAAGCAGATTTAGAGTTTCAATGGGTGTTTTGATTTGCTTGATTTAATTAATATACTAGGATTTTTAGATACATATGTCAATTTCATCATCAATGTATGAAAAATGTGTGCTTGGAACCAAAAAAGGAGACCCTGCTAATTAGAAATGATGAGAGGTACTCTTTATTTTCAAACTCAACCAATTATTATCAATAAGAAATGCATCTCAAGATGGAGGACTCCATTGTTTGTTGGAGTTGAATGAATTCATGTTATAGAAGGCTCATGGACATTTGTTTTTATAATGAATATTGTAGTTAATAAAGATACAAAAGATAATTTCATAGTCATTGCATGAAAAATAGTCCTTGTATTGACGAGCGAAGCGTAATTAGCACGAGAGGTGATAATAAAGTTTACATATTTAGCGATTAAACATCTTCACATTAGCAAGAAATGCAAACCAAGATGAATGACAAGTTTTTTGCTGATGGAACTAAGCAGATTTAGAGTTTCAATGGTGTTTTTGATTTGCTTGATTTAATTAATATACTAGGATTTTTTTTAGATACATATGTCAATTTCATCATCAATGTATGAAAATGTGTGCTTGGAACCAAAAAAGGAGACCCTGCTCATTAGAAATGATGAGAGAGGTACTTTTTATTCTCAAACTCAACCAATTATTATCAATAAGAAATGCATATCAAGATGGAGGACTCCATTGTTTGTTGGAGTTGAATGAATTCATGCTCTAGAAGGTTCATGGACAATGTTTTTATAATGAATATTGTAGTTAATAAAGATACAAAAGATAATTTCATAGTCATTGCATGAAAAATAGTCCTTGTAATGACGAGCGAAGCGTAATGAGCACGAGGTGATAATAAAGTTTACATATTTAGCGATTAAACATCTTCACATTAGCAAGAAATGCAAACCAAGATGAATGACAAGTTTTGCTGATGGAACTAAGCAGATTTAGAGTTTCAATGGTGTTTTGATTTGCTTGATTTAATTAATATACTAGGATTTTTAGATACATATGTCAATTTCATCATCAATGTATGAAAATGTGTGCTTGGAACCAAAAAAGGAGACCCTGCTCATTAGAAATGATGAGAGGTACTCTTTATTTTCAAACTCAACCAATTATTATCAATAAGAAATGCATATCAAGATGGAGGACTCCATTGTTTGTTGGAGTTGAATGAATTCATGCTCTAGAAGGTTCATGGGCAATGTTTTTATAATGAATATTGTAGTTAATAAAGATACAAAAGATAATTTCATAGTCATTGCATGAAAAATAGTCCTCGTAATGATGACTGAAGCCTAATTAGCACGAGGTGATAATAAAGTTTACATATTTAGCGATTAAACATCTTCACATTAGCAAGAAATGCAAAACCAAGATGAATGACAAGTTTTGCTGATGGAACTAAGCAGATTTTAGAGTTTCAATGGTGTTTTGATTTGCTTGATTTAATTAATATACTAGGATTTTTAGATACATATGTCAATTTCATCATCAATGTATGAAAATGTGTGCTTGGAACCAAAAAAGGAGACCCTGCTCATTAGAAATGATGAGAGGTACTCTTTATTTTCAAACTCAACCAATTATTATCAATAAGAAATGCATATCAAGATGGAGGACTCCATTGTTTGTTGGAGTTGAATGAATTCATGTTATAGAAGGCTCATGGACATTGTTTTTATAATGAATATTGTAGTTAATAAAGATACAAAAGATAATTTCATAGTCATTGCATGAAAAAAATAGTCCTTGTAATGACGAGCGAAGCGTAATTAGCACGAGGTGATAATAAAAGTTTACATATTTAGCGATTAAACATCTTCACATTAGCAAGAAATGCAAAACCAAGATGAATGACAAGTTTTGCTGATGGAACTAAGCAGATTTAGAGTTTCAATGGTGTTTTGATTTGCTTGATTTAATTAATATACTAGGATTTTTAGACACATATGTCAATTTCATAATCAATGTATCAAAATGTGTGCTTGGAACCAAAAAAGGAGCCCTGCTAATTAGAAATGATGAGAGGTACTCTCTATTTTCAATCTCAACCAATTATTATCAATAAGAAATGCATCTCAAGATGGAGGACTCCATTGTTTGTTGGAGTTGAATGAATTCATGTTATAGAAGGCTCATGGACATTGTTTTTATAATGAATATTGTAGTTAATAAAGATACAAAAGATAATTTCATAGTCATTGCATGAAAAATAGTCCTTGTAATGACGAGCGAAGCGTAATTAGCATGAGGTGATAATGAAGTTTCATTATTTAGGGATTAAACATCTTCACATTAGCAAGAAATGTAAATCAAGATGAATCACAGCTTTTGCTGAAGGAAGTAAGCAGATTTAGAGTTTCAATGGTGTTTTGATTTGCTTGATTTAATTAATATACTAGGAGTTTTAGATACATATGTCAATTTCATGATCAATGTATGAAAATGTGTGCATAGAAAAAAAAAAGGAGACCCTGCTCATTAGAAATGATGAGAGGTACTCTTTATTTTCAAACTCAACCAATTATTATCAATAAGAAATGCATATCAAGATGGAGGACTCCATTGTTTGTTGGAGTTGAATGAATTCATGTTATAGAAGGTTCATGGACATTGTTTTTATAATGAATATTGTAGTTAATAAAGATACAAAAGATAATTTCATAGTCATTGCATGAAAAATAGTCCTTGTAATGACGAGCGAAGCCTAATTAGCATGAGGTGATAATGAAGTTTCATTATTTAGGGATTAAACATCTTCACATTAGCAAGAAATGTAAATCAAGATGAATCACAGCTTTTGCTGAAGGAAGTAAGCAGATTTAGAGTTTCAATGGTGTTTTGATTTGCATGATTTAATTAATATACTAGGATTTTTAGAGACATATGTCAATTTCATCATCAATGTATGAAAATGTGTGCTTGGAACCAAAAAAGGAGGCCTGCTAATTAGAAATGATGAGAGGTACTCTTTATTTTCAAACTCAACCAATTATTATCAATAAGAAATGCATCTCAAGATGGAGGACTCCATTGTTTGTTGGAGTTGAATGAATTCATGTTATAGAAGGCTCATGGACATTGTTTTTATAATGAATATTGTAGTTAATAAAGATACAAAAGATAATTTCATAGTCATTGCATGAAAAATAGTCCTTGTAATGACGAGCGAAGCGTAATGAGCACGAGGTGATAATAAAGTTTACATATTTAGCGATTAAACATCTTCACATTAGCAAGAAATGCAAACCAAGATGAATGACAAGTTTTGCTGATGGAACTAAGCAGATTTAGAGTTTCAATGGTGTTTTGATTTGCTTGATTTAATTAATATACTAGGATTTTTAGATACATATGTCAATTTCATCATCAATGTATGAAAATGTGTGCTTGGAACCAAAAAAGGAGACCCTGCTCATTAGAAAAATGATGAGAGGTACTCTTTATTTTTCAAACTCAACCAATTATTATCAATAAGAAATGCATATCAAGATGGAGGACTCCATTGTTTGTTGGAGTTGAATGAATTCATGTTCTAGAAGGCTCATGGACATTGTTTTTATAATGAATATTGTAGTTAATAAAGATACAAAAGATAATTTCATAGTCATTGCATGAAAAATAGTCCTTGTAATGACGAGCGAAGCGTAATTAGCACGAGGTGATAATAAAGTTTACATATTTAGCGATTAAACATCTTCACATTAGCAAGAAATGCAAACCAAGATGAATGACAAGTTTTGTTGATGGAACTAAGCAGATTTAGAGTTTCAATGGTGTTTTGATTTGCTTGATTTAATTAATATACTAGGATTTTTAGATACATATGTCAATTTCATCATCAATGTATGAAAATGTGTGCTTGGAACCAAAAAAGGAGACCCCTGCTCATTAGAAATGATGAGAGGTACTCTTTATTTTCAAACTCAACCAATTATTATCAATAAGAAATGCATATCAAGATGGAGGACTCCATTGTTTGTTGGAGTTGAATGAATTCATGTTCTAGAAGGCTCATGGACATTGTTTTTATAATGAATATTGTAGTTAATAAAGATACAAAAGATAATTTCATAGTCATTGCATGAAAAAATAGTCCTTGTAATGACGAGCAAAGCGTAATTGAGCACGAGGTGATAATAAAGTTTACATATTTAGCGATTTAAACATCTTCACATTAGCAAGAAATGCAAACCAAGATGAATGACAAGTTTTGCTGATCGAACTAAGCAGATTTAGAGTTTCAATGGTGTTTTGATTTGCTTGATTTAATTAATATACTAGGATTTTTAGATACATATGTCAATTTCATCATCAATGTATGAAAATGTGTGCTTGGAACCAAAAAAAAGGAGACCCTGCTCATTAGAAATGATGAGAGGTACTCTTTATTTTTTCAAACTCAACCAATTATTATCAATAAGAAATGCATATCAAGATGGAGGACTCCATTGTTTGTTGGAGTTGAATGAATTCATGTTATAGAAGGTCTCATGGGACATTGTTTTTATAATGAATATTGTAGTTAATAAAGATACAAAAGATAATTTCATAGTCATTGCATGAAAAATAGTCCTTGTAATGACGAGCGAAGCGTAATAATTAGCACGAGGTGATAATAAAGTTTACATATTTAGCGATTAAACATCTTCACATTAGCAAGAAATGCAAACCAAGATGAATGACAAGTTTTGCTGATGGAACTAAGCAGATTTAGAGTTTCAATGGTGTTTTGATTTGCTTGATTTAATTAATATACTAGGATTTTTAGATACATATGTCAATTTCATCATCAATGTATGAAAAATGTGTGCTTGGAACCAAAAAAGGAGACCCTGCTCATTAGAAATGATGAGAGGTACTCTTTATTTTCAAACTCAACCAATTATTATCAATAAGAAATGCATATCAAGATGGAGGACTCCATTGTTTGTTGGAGTTGAATGAATTCATGTTTTAGAAGGCTCATGGGCATTGTTTTTATAATGAATATTGTAGTTAATAAAGATACAAAAGATAATTTCATAGTCATTGCATGAAAAAATAGTCCTTGTAATGACGAGAGCGAAAGCGTAATTAGCATGAGGTGATAATGAAGTTTCATTATTTAGCGATTAAACATCTTCACATTAGCAAGAAATGCAAATCAAGATGAATCACAGCTTTTGCTGAAGGAAGTAAGCAGATTTAGAGTTTCAATGGTGTTTTGATTTGCTTGATTTAATTAATATACTAGGATTTTTTTAGATACATATGTCAATTTCATCATCAATGTATGAAAATGTGTGCTTGGAACCAAAAAAAGGAGACCCTGCTAATTAGAAATGATGAGAGGTACTCTTTATTTTCAAACTCAACCAATTATTATCAATAAGAAATGCATCTCAAGATGGAGGGACTCCATTGTTTGTTGGAGTTGAATGAATTCATGTTATAGAAGGCTCATGGACATTGTTTTTTTTATAATGAATATTGTAGTTAATAAAGATACAAAAGATAATTTCATAGTCATTGCATGAAAAATAGTCCTTGTAATGACGAGCGAAGCGTAATTAGCACGAGGTGATAATAAAGTTTACATATTTAGGCGATTAAACATCTTCACATTAGCAAGAAATGCAAACCAAGATGAATGACAAGTTTTGCTGATGGAACTAAGCAGATTTAGAGTTTCAATGGTGTTTTGATTTGCTTGATTTAATTAATATACTAGGATTTTTTTAGATACATATGTCAATTTCATCATCAAATGTATGAAAATGTGTGCTTGGAACCCAAAAAAAGGAGACCCTGCTCATTAGAAATGATGAGAGGTACTCTTTATTTTCAAACTCAACCAATTATTATCAATAAGAAATGCATATCAAGATGGAGGACTCCATTGTTTGTTGTTGGAGTTGAATGAATTCATGTTATAGAAGGCTCATGGACATTGTTTTTATAATGAATATTGTAGTTAATAAAGATACAAAAGATAATTTCATAGTCATTGCATGAAAAATAGTCCTTGTAATGATGACGAGCGAAGCATAATTAGCACGAGGTGATAATAAAGTTTACATATTTAGCGATTAAACATCTTCACATTAGCAAGAAATGCAAACCAAGATGAATGACAAGTTTTGCTGATGGAACTAAGCAGATTTAGAGTTTCAATGGTGTTTTGATTTGCTTGATTTAATTAATATACTAGGATTTTTAGATACATATGTCAATTTCATCATCAATGTATGAAAATGTGTGCTTGGAACCAAAAAAGGAGACCCTGCTCATTAGAAATGATGAGAGGGTACTCTTTATTTTCAAACTCAACCAATTATTATCAATAAGAAATGCATATCAAGATGGAGGACTCCATTGTTTGTTGGAGTTGAATGAATTCATGCTATAGAAGGCTCATGGACATGTGTTTTTATAATGAATATTGTAGTTAATAAAGATACAAAAGATAATTTCATAGTCATTGCATGAAAAATAGTCCTTGTAATGACGAGAGCGAAGCGTAATTTTAGCATGAGGTGATAATAAAGTTTACATATTTTAGCGATTAAACATCTTCACATTAGCAAGAAATGCAAACCAAGATGAATGACAAGTTTTGCTGATGGAACTAAGCAGATTTAGAGTTTCAATGGTGTTTTGATTTGCTTGATTTAATTAATATACTAGGATTTTTAGATACATATGTCAATTTCATCATCAATGTATGAAAATGTGTGCTTGGAACCAAAAAAGGAGACCCTGCTCATTAGAAATGATGAGAGGTACTCTTTATTTTCAAACTCAACCAATTATTATCAATAAGAAATGCATATCAAGATGGAGGACTCCATTGTTTGTTGGAGTTGAATGAATTCATGTTCTAGAAGGCTCATGGACATTGTTTTTATAATGAATATTGTAGTTAATAAAGATACAAAAGATAATTTCATAGTCATTGCATGAAAAATAGTCCTTGTAATGACGAGCGAAGCGTAATTAGCATGAGGTGATAATGAAGTTTCATTATTTAGGGATTAAACATCTTCACATTAGCAAGAAATGTAAATCAAGATGAATCACAGCTTTTGCTGAAGGAAGTAAGCAGATTTAGAGTTTCAATGGTGTTTTGATTTGCTTGATTTAATTAATATACTAGGATTTTTTTAGATACATATGTCAATTTCATCATCAATGTATGAAAATGTGTGCTTGGAACCAAAAAAAGAGGCCTGCTAATTAGAAATGATGAGAGGTACTCTTTATTTTCAAACTCAACCAATTATTATCAATAAGAAATGCATCTCAAGATGGAGGACTCCATTGTTTGTTGGAGTTGCATGAATTCATGTTATAGAAGGCTCATGGACATTGTTTTTATAATGAATATTGTAGTTAATAAAGATACAAAAGATAATTTTCATAGTCATTGCATGAAAAAATAGTCCTTGTAATGACGAGCAAAGCGTAATTAGCACGAGGTGATAATAAAGTTTACATATTTAGCGATTAAACATCTTCACATTAGCAAGAAATGCAAACCAAGATGAATGACAAGTTTTGCTGATGGAACTAAGCAGATTTAGAGTTTCAATGGTGTTTTGATTTGCTTGATTTAATTAATATACTAGGATTTTTAGATACATATGTCAATTTCATCATCAATGTATGAAAATGTGTGCTTGGAACCAAAAAAGGAGCCCTGCTAATTAGAAATGATGAGAGGTACTCTTTATTTTCAAACTCAACCAATTATTATCAATAAGAAATGCATCTCAAGATGGAGGACTCCATTGTTTGTTGGAGTTGCATGAATTCATGTTATAGAAGGCTCATGGACATTGTTTTTATAATGAATATTGTAGTTAATAAAGATACAAAAGATAATTTCATAGTCATTGCATGAAAAAATAGTCCTTGTATTGACGAGCGAAGCGTAATGAGCACGAGGTGATAATAAAGTTTACATATTTAGCGATTAAACATCTTCACATTAGCAAGAAATGCAAACCAAGATGAATGACAAGTTTTGCTGATGGAACTAAGCAGATTTAGAGTTTCAATGGTGTTTTGATTTGCTTGATTTAATTAATATACTAGGATTTTTAGATACATATGTCAATTTCATCATCAATGTATGAAAATGTGTGCTTGGAACCAAAAAAAGGAGACCCTGCTCATTAGAAATGATGAGAGGTACTCTTTATTTTCAAACTCAACCAATTATTATCAATAAGAAATGCATATCAAGATGGAGGACTCCATTTGTTTTGTTGGAGTTGAATGAATTCATGTTATAGAAGGCTCATGGACATTGTTTTTATAATGAATATTGTAGTTAAATAAAGATACAAAAGAATCATAGTCAGCCATTGCTGAAAAAATAGTTCGCTACTGATAATGACGAGCGAAGCGTAATTAGCACGAGG